>JAVSBS010007106.1:239872-297015 GCA_033124195.1 Coracias cyanogaster | reverse complement strand
GGTTTTTCACCTCTACACTGTCATGTAATGAACTTACATCATCCACACATGATTGAATTTGCCCTCTATTTTCAAAACAATCTTTATTATTATTATTTCTGAGTATCAGCAGTAATGCATGCAAAAGTACCAATCACTAGTGCCTTTAATTTTTCCTGCTCAGGGTGGTAGTGAAGGTTAGGCATGGAAATAAACTCCAGACACCCTAAACTACAATTACACCTACTCAGCACATATGCTTGATTCTTCTTGTGTCTGTACATCCTCAAAATTTATCCTGCATAGTCTGACTGATCATCTGCATGATCACTTGATTTTTCTGGGGCAGCAATTTAAACAGAAGGGTTGCCAAGGTGCAAAACACTCGTGCTAACAGCTTGTTTGTAATGGAAACTGCTATAATATTTTTCCTCATCGTGTTTAAAAAATATTACAAACATAAGACAAGGTAAAACCCAAATCCAACAATTAAGCATCCCAGAGCATAAGAAATGACAAGTGACATACTAGTCTTAGCTAATTCTAAATGAAAGATAAAGTACTAGAGCAAAAGAAAGCAACAGAAACTTTAAATATTGGAAAGCTTGATCCCAAACAGCTGAGAATGAATCACTAGATTGGCAAGGAAAGCTCCTGAGGAAAGGAGTGGAATCTTTTTAACAGTTAATGGTGGTGCTAAGGGAAGCACAGTGATAAACAAACAAAACACAAAAAAAACCCCAAACAACAAAGAATCCTTGAAAAATAGGTGACTTTAAACTGTTTTGTGAAATGTTCTATTGCTTACCTGCCATTCATCTATTTACATTATGTTCTTATGATGTTAATTTCCCACAGAAGGGAAACTGAAGTTAGTCTTCATATTGTATTTAATTTGCAGAGTGTATCGATTGTTACTTTAGATCATGCCTCTTTAATCAACATGTCATGTGTATTTGGCTGGTTCATGTAATAATTTATGTCCTATTGTTTTGGAGATTGGTGGCTTCCCTTGAAGTGACATCTGCTGGAAGCTCCTCTCTGCAATTTTATTTCTCTTGTGAGTTCTGACACTTTCACACTGCAGTCAATCATCTGGAGCACACAGCTGGAGGAACTTAATCAATCTGATTTCAGATAATATCGACCATAATGTAGAACCCATCAGGTGAGAAAAAACCCCAGGATTTCAGTATTTTGTTGTGTTTGTATTAGTGGAGACTAAAACTTAGTAACAGACCATCCACATAATCATATGGTCATTGAATGATACAAAAGTTTGCGACAAAAAGAGACATCAAAAATTCTAGCATTTGCTCAAAGCAGGTTTAGTATCAAAGTAAGATCAAGGCGCTCCTGGCCTTGACTGGGCTCTCAGCCACCCTGTCATGACTGTGTCTCTGTGATATTAGGGAAGGCACATGGGCTTTAATGGAGGAGCAGCTGCCAGACCACCTTTTAAGGCCCCATTTGCTTTGCTTTTCAAACATAAACTTGAGACTGTCACAAGTCCAGACCTACTTTTCAGCCACAGCTTCCAAAGCATACACAAACAGTGTGTCTATCCACCTTTGGACACACCAAGATATAAAACAATATTCTTGAATACTTGCATGACAGGTAGGACAGGCCAGGCTATTCCTGTACCTGCCAAGGTGGATTCTCCATTTTGAGCATCACAGTGTCTTGCTGCAGCAGGGTCACAGGGCTACTTGTCCCATACAGCATCTGTCATGTACTAGAAGACAACATGTAGTTGTAGACAACTGCAGTGAGGTAGCCTACCTCAACACAGGCTACAAAGTTCCTAAAGGCTTGGCCTGTCCCCAGACTTTTTCATAAAAGAATAAATGTAGCATTAAACAGACTCCAAGATGAGGAAAGTTGTAGTGTGTGAATTTGTAGCCTCATCTTCAACCAGCACATAGTCAGGAGTAACAGAGGAGCACTTTGTAAGGCCTTGTCATGTAGTCTTACTGCCTAGTGAACAGTCCTCTGCTGCACATAAGACATCCTTTTCCTGCTTAGAACAATTTTTAGTTTCCTGTTTCCTCCAATTTTTGCCCATTTTTCTGTTTTGTTTGCACCCAGCTTGCCTTAGTTAAAAAAAAATCCATAATTATTCCTATCTTTCATGCAGCTGCTTCTTGAAGGAAGGCAAAAGTGTAGTAAGATGCTTACACATTATCTCAGGAACTGGGGACTAAGTCTGGGGCACTATGGCTCCATGTGCTTTCTGTTTTCCCTGCCTAGTATCTCAGCCTGTTATCTGCTCCAAAACCCAGTTTATATCTTTGTCCTGTCGACTGGTGTATGACATGAAAACTCCAGAGGATGTCTTTGTTACTTGGCAGTTTCCATAATCTGAGTGGCTTCTGCTCAGACCCCTATCCTTCCTGGAGTCACAGTTCTCAAATGTGTTTGGACTTGATGTTGTGTTATCAGCATGTAACTGCTAAAAGCAATTGCTTAAGGATCTCACCTGAGTTTACCAGCATTTGGACACTCTAGTAATTCTCCTGTTGTACATTTCTAATCTAACAAAAATTTCTTTTTCTTTCTCCTTTCATATTGCCTTTAGAACGTCCTATATAGAGAGCCCTCTATCAGAAATTCTAAGGACAGGTCCACTAAGTGTATCATCAATCCAATCCTCCTTATCTAGAAGTTGGACTTGTCTTTTAAAATGCCTAAAATTATTGATCTTACTTATTTGCACATATGAAAAATGAGGAAAAAATTTCCAATTGCAAAATTGTTAGTTTGCAGTAGGTCACTATGTCAAACAGGACGTAGCCCACAAAAGTATTTCATTGCAAACTAGTAGTTGTCTTTTGGTTCTCCAAGTTAGTGATCTAGAAAAGCAGTTAATTTTATCCAGATGCGCATAGGAGGATGCACTTCACTTTTATTTTGCTAAGTCAGCTAACAGCTTGGTCGTTGTCCAGACAGAGTCCAAATCTGGAAACATTTGCAAAGCTATTTTATGATGACAACATAATACTACCTTGCAACCTAGCACAGGTCAAGCCCAAACCTAGCTGGGCAGGGACAGGCTTTGCCTAAAGCGCTGGCAGGCTTGGGTACCTACCAAGGGCTTTTCTTAGCTTTGCTGTTGAAGTGTTTGCTAGATTTAGAAACAAAGATTGATTGTGTTGGAAATAGGGACCAGAAGTAAGGACCCTAGAAGGCTGCTTGCTTTATTCTCTGCCTGTGACACTTGCACTGATGTCTGTGCAGAAACTCAGCATTGACAAGACTGGAGAAAGGCTCAGCCCAGCCTTAGCTATATTTTTAGCCTGCTAGATAGGAAACAGTTGTGGTAGAAGTAGTTGTCAACCTGTTAGGTTGGGAAGGTCAAGTCCCTCACTTGGTTTAATGTTAAAATCACCATGTGTAAAAATGTGCACCTCTACTACTTCCTGTCTGAATAAAATATCTCTATACTTTTTTTTTAATGGAAATGGAAAGTTACATTCCAGGAGGGGCAGAATCCAATCTTGAAAGTGGCTTTGACTCAGATACTAGGTTCCAGAGAAGAAAAATAAATTTAAATAATATCTGTGTTCAGCTTTATGTGTTAAATAGCTCTACTGACTTTCATAGAGAGCTTAAGGCTTTTTCAGCTGCCCTCTTGAGAGATCCAGCTCTTTTCATGCACCTATAGGATTTGTAATTTGGAAGCTTGGATTCAAGTCCAGAGAAACCTATATACTTTTTTTCAGATTCATTTCATTATCTACTGGCTCTTTCACAGCTCTCTGGAAACTTAAGTTTTTGTTGCCATCTATGTCTGTTCTTCCTCATGTTTATTACTGAAGATCTGGACTCTCATTGTATCACCTGCATCATTTGGCTGTGCAGTATTGGCTGTATCTAACGTGCATAGTAAGCTCCTTGCAACACGTTGTCCTCAGCCTAGAACCAGAAAAATAAGTTTGGTTTCTAACCTCAGAAAGCGTTTTGAGAACAATCAACAGCCTCATAGTTGATACACCACGCTGATCTAGTTAAATCTCAAAAATGTAATTAATATTTTAGTTAGGATCTTTAATTTAAAAAGATACCACAGCAAATTGTTCTCTCATTTTTCCAGACCAGTGATGCCAACCCTGTGTATTGCACTCTGATGCAGTAAACAGGAGTCTTGAAAGATAAAACCAGGAGCACTTTGTATATTCCCTCCCCATTTGCTTAATATCTAGCTAGTATTTTCCCAATAAGTTTAATTATTTTCCCAGTAGACTACACAGGTAGAATCAATGAAAATAGACTTCCCTGCCATGTCCCTATCTGTCTGTTGTTTTCTTTCCAGCTGTTCTTAATTCACCAAAATCAGCCTTTTCTGAGAGCTTTTGTTAATAAGAACAGTGATTTAACTTACTGGTTATTCTCCTTCAACTTTTAAACAGCTCCAGTATGTTCACAGTGAAAATATTTTTTTTCTGGATAGGCATAGACGAGGGAGAATAGTAGTGTCATATTTTAATGCAAATAAGCATGCTAGGTTACCAGCACCAGAAGGAAATGGCTTTAATGAGGAAACAAGCTATATAGTATAAGATAAAGTGTTTCATTAAGAATGAATGGTATTATTCAGATACTATTGCTGGAGAACTTGGATAAAAGGAAGATCTTACTGTCTTGTGACTCCTTAAGCCTAAAATCAGTAAATTGGGAAGCTTGGGGAGTTTCAGCCATTCATCTTGGTTTGCCTGGCTGAAGATGGCCAGCTTGTTTTGACATCAATGTCTTATAGTATGCTATGTCTCTGAATACTGGTAATACTTAATGTCACACTTTTCTTTTCCTAGCATCCTTTTCTAACTCAGTAAAAACTCTTAACGAGCACTCAAAACTATTAAGAAAATTCACTTTACCTTAATTCCCTCTTGTACTTTATACTTCTAGCTGAAAAGCTATCTTAACTTCAAGCTGTAGGTGGATGAAACAAAGAATCACAAGAAGTCTCACCAGGAAGTCTCACCAAAATTAAGTTGTTCGGGTAAGGGAGTGAGGAGGCAGGAGTGTTAACACCCCAGGGCAAGAGCTGATGGAGGAGGTGCCAACAGGTCTTCCTGCAAACACACTGATGGCACCTTGCAGGGATGAAAAAGATCTCAGGCACTCACACTGGTGATTTCACCTTCTGGCCAGATTTGCTTCACTACAAAACTGAAAGGACAGGCGATACTCAAACGTTTTTCTAGATGATAGGGAGGAGTCAATAACTTCTCTCATTTCAGGAAAACAGAAAAAGCAGAAGAACTAAGCTGGGTTGTTTCTAGGTGTGTTAAGGCAAGCATTCAGTTTCTATTTTATCTTACATGTCAGGAAGGTCTGATAACTAGGAAGGGCTGTAAGAAATTAAATCTTCAATAACAACTAGGTAACGTCTCACTGCTGATACTTGTAGCAGGAGACGTATGGAGCTGAACAGTGGGAAACTTTTATGATCATTTTCATTGCCTTTCCTAAACTCTGTTGAACTAGCGTTTGGGCTTATGGGATGAAATACTGGCACTTGTGTCTTTGAAGTATAATGTCTCATGTAGCAGCTTCTTAGAGTGCGAGCAGAAGGCAGATGTACCCTCGTGTGACCATTGTTTGTCACCAAGAGGATAGATGTTTTCCAAGCTAGCTAGGTTATAATAAGTTTCGGATATGTTTTTTCAGGGCTATTCTATTGTAATGCTGTCTTCTATATATGTCCTGTTGAAGCCTGACTTCCTTCTGTAAACAAGCAGTACTGATGGGTTTTTTGTTTGTTTTTCATACATAAGAAAAATGAAAGAGATACTGTGAGTCTAACTGCATTGTTTGGTACCAACAGCTGGAGCTGAGTGTCACTGGTCAGTCTGCTGTCATAAATACACAGTCAAAATTATGTTTGAAACAGTTGATATGGGCGATTCAAAACAGTTATCTTTTCAATTCTTTAAGAAAGAAATGTTGAACATATCCTTTTCAGCCTATTCTGTACTGGCCTTGTATTTGTCAACAGAACTTCATGGGTATCATGCCATGGGCAAAAATGAAGGACAAAAGTCAGCAGAAACAACCCTTCATCCTGATGTTTTCTGCTATTTTTGTAATAGATAACTGCCAACATTAATATAATTCTCATTTTATATGCAGGTTAGAAACCAGAATGAAAAACTTCTAACATATTTGATTACATACTGTCATAGAATCATTCAGGTTGGAAAAGACCTCTAGGATCATCTAGTCCAACCTTCTTCGAACATCTCCCGAACCCGTAGGCCATATCTCAAAGCTATGCTAACTTTAAGTTACCAGTTGTTTCACATTCTAGTTTAAGCAGAAAAAAAAATCATGACCAAGAGTTTTCTTTCTGGTCCAGGAATCAGTGTTATTCAATTAAATGTGTTGGCATTTGTCTATACATCTTTTTCTTGAACAACAGTCGCAATTGATAAGTCCATCAACTCTCACTGCTGCTGTTAAACTCAGCTGTCAGGTGCTTTTTGGAAATATGGGAAGATTGGCTGAAATTCTAGAAAACTCCATCTGGCCTTTTTTTGCTCTGTAGAAGAAGCAACACATAATCTGTTATCACTGTGTCAGCCAGTGCTGATCAAATATGATCCCCTGAGACTATGAAGTACCTATGGCCTTTCTGGTTTAGCACAAGAGGAAAATCGTGACTCTGAATTTAAAACAACCTGTCATATCATGCTGTTCATCACTACTAAAGGCAGGTTTTTAAAATATTATCATTCTGTACCATAAACCTTGCAGGAATCATACAATCATTCAAGTTGGAAAAGACCTCTAGGAACATCTCTAACCCCTAGACCATGTCTCAAAGAAGGAGAAATGCATTCTCTCAACTCCAAAAATAGTTTATAATGAGAGTAAAGTTTGTTAAATGTGATGTGTCTTCTATTGCACAATTAGAGGGAGGAAGTGCCAGGTTTTATAAAATAGCTTAATCCTCCGTTTACACCATGTAACATTTTTAGCTAGCAGGAACAGATTCTACAGCTCCACAAACAGCAAGTTTCTGCTGCAAACAGATAAGAAAATGCTATGCACAATGCATGGATTTTTCCTTCTAGTACAACCCAATAACGATGCTAAAGTTGTAATGGCATTAGGAGATATTTAGTATGGATGTGGGCGAACTGTGCAGTATTTTGTATTGACAGGTGAAATTACAAGAAGGCATTGGGTGTTATTGCTTACACAAAACTACTTTGACTTTTAATTTTTTTTGCGCTTTATATTTGGTTTCTGTCCTTTTCCCTTTCATCCACAAGGCCTAGTTCTGTTTGAATTATTTCTCGATATTGTCCCAGATGCCACAGGTTACTATGGTAATTTATGAATAATATAAATACAGTAAGCATAAAATTTGTTTCCATGTTTCAAATTGTTTTCTGTGACCTTCTTGTCTTTATGATGGCCCTTTTTCATAAGCAGTGGTTTGCATCATCAATTCCACCTGTTCTCTCAGGAGATTGACTATCCCTGTTTTGTGCTTGGAAATAAAATGCAGAAGCAACAAGTAGTATGTTTCTTGCTTCATGCATATTGAAATGAGCTGGCTAATGTGATATCATAACTAACAGCAATAATCTTAGCAGTTTTCCAAAATAGCCTGTTCAGTAATTTGCTATTAATGTTGGGAATTGTTCTTCCTGACTACGTTTACTTGCTATGTCTGATGGTTTTGCCCTTATAATTCTCCTTGCCTCAGTTAAGCTAATATCTATGGCCCTTTCCTGTTAGCCTGATGCTCTTCCTCATCTTAAAGTTGCTGACTGATGCTATGCAAAGTACAATGCTCAGTTCTTGCAGTCCAGTTTTGACCCAATGGGAGTAGAATTTTTTTTCACCTGAGAGGTGCTTATGGATAACAGCAAATTATAAAACCCCCTTGTTCAAGGACCTTTGATTGTGTTGCAAGGCACTGTACTGGACAGAACATACATACTGACAGACAGTGCATGTGGTGTTGGGATATAGTACTGCCTTTAGCTCTTCTCTTTTCCAATAAGAAATTTATGTTCTCTTCGGGACTGATCCAGACCTTTAATGTGTGGTGTTGGAACTATGCCAGTCACTTTAATATATATGAAACCTATTCATATAGATGGGAGGGAAAATATAGCTCAATTAACCAAAGTTCTTCAAATCATTGGTAAGGAAGAATTTGGCATTTACTGACAACTGTTGTGACACCTTGCTGGGTGTTATTTACTGGCTTTGCTACTGTTGCAGGCAGGAGGCATTGTCAAAATTGGTTTCATTTTCTTGCAAAATTTCAGTTCTTTAATTTTGATGTAGCTGTAATCTTGCCTTGGCAGTTTTTTCAATTTCCTGATAGGTCAAGTAAAGTGACCTATTAAACCAGCATTATCCATTTCAAAATGTCTTTGCCACCTAGATATCTATATAGATTGTGTTCTGATAGTAATAGTATTTCATCAGCTGGTTCATAAGTAAGCACTCTGAAAGCTGACATGCAGCTGTTAGAATGGTAATATTCAGTCTTGTTTAATTTCCAGAGAAAGCTAGAAGTCTAAGTCAGATATCAAAGCTCCCAAGCCCTTCTGCCAACCTCTCACCAAACAGAAATGTGGAGGTTAATAATGAGAACTTCTTTACAGCAAAAGAAGAAACATGACTTCTTGTTTAGAAGTAGAAAACTTTAAGCTGTTGTAACTTTGTTCTGCAAATATTGCTGTGCTGGAGCAGTAGACCCTTTTGTAGGGACTTTTAGTGCAAAACCATTATTCTAAGCCCCATAAACTCTTCAGGCTAATTCTTGCACAGAAATAGTTAAAACCGCAGCATCTTTTACTAGGAGTGGAAAGGGCATCTGATGCCTTATTACCAAGTTTAACCTAAGAATAATGAGTCCAATAGGGTGCACCATAACTGTCTCTTTGCCAATTTGCCAAGGAAAACAGCTAAACTTGAAAGGTTCTTTCTGGTCAAAGGTCATGTTTGCTGTTGAGTTTGCTACCTACATAAAAGTGTGTTATTTACTAAAAGAACATATGTTCTGCCAAACTCCTATGTTTGATGACTTCTGTTGTTTGCAGCATATATGATGGCTTCCCAGAAGATACTGTTGACAGCTTTGTATAGTTCCTTTGTGTGACTTGTAAAGCATCCTTCAATTAAAAAAAAATCTTTAAAAATAAATCTCTAAAAAGTGCTTGTAGTCATAAGGCAACATCTTCTGCCTCCTTATTAGCTGACTTTAATGCTGTATAGTTATTTATGGCACAGACTAAAAGTATAAATGCCTCTTCGTTAATCTATGACTTGGGCTTAATGAGTGCTGAGATTTGGGGTTTGGGCACTGTTAATGCAATTCTATCATTTACCCAGCTCTGTGGCATCACTATCAGATAAACATAACCTTGTAAAGGAACAGTGTTCTTGCCATCTATTAATTGCTTCCTGGGTGTAAAATGCCTTTTAGCTTCATTCGGTGTAGATTTTGTATGCAGATTTCTCAATCATTAATCACTACACTCACAATCTACAGTCTTTCAGCATCAGAGTTATGGCCCCAAGATAAGTAAGTTTGTTTTTTGAGAGGGTGCCACATTTTGATGGGAAATTAGGAGAAATATGTGTGTTGACTCCAATCACCAAAGTGTCTCTTGTCTGCACAGACAATACTGCTGTGCAATTAAGTTAACATTAATACACCTTGAATAACAAGGTTTTTTAAAAGTATTTTGGAGGAGAAGAGAAGAAGAAAGACATTTTCTAACTTATCTTTCCTAAATATGACTAGAATTTCACAAAGTCTTAGGATAAGTAGACTAATATTAAAAATGAGGTATAAGTGGTTTGATTTCATAGATACACAGATAATTGTAAGCCCTTTGGAAAAAGGACACTTAATTCAACTTATTTAAAGGAAAAATAAAGGGAACTCTATGATCTTCAACTATATTTTAGGCCTGCTAAATCTTTTCACTGCCGAAATTTACTGACTACAAAAGTGAGAGTAAGAAATATAATAACAATATTTTGCAAGCTGAATTTATTAATTTTTTGTGTATTTGTTGAGATTTTGGGGATTATATGATACAAGTCACTGAGAAGTGTCCTTGAGGAGCAAAAGTTTATTTGGTACAGACCGGAAGTTTTTGCAATGCCTCCTTTTAAGCTTTTTCCCTTACTCCTTTAACTCTTTGCACAGTAGTTGCTTCTTACCAACTTGCCCCAGTGATCATAGGTCACCCTGTGAGGAGCATGATGTACCTGTAGCTAGTTACTTAGCATCTTCTGAACAGTCCTGCTAATTTTGCATTTTATAAGAGATTGGGTGACCATGTTTTGGGCAGTAAGAGCTAAGGAATGAAGACTTTTACCTCACTGCCAAAAGAGTAGAAATATGAAGCAGCATGGGGTGGGAATTAGTCGCATATCTTCAGATTCAGTGCAGTAATTTAAACTGAGATGTGGCATCCCCATTGGACCAGTGAGACCGCCTTCTCTCTTAAACTAGCTTGTTTTGTTTACTAGTTCTGGTCTTTTCATTTCAGCAAGGGCAAACTTCAGCTGAGAAATGGTGCTTTCGGAGTTTTGAAGTTCTGTGGACTGCCTGCCATAGGACACTTAGTAAAGGCAGAAAGCTTAGTGTTAGCCCTTAAAATGGGTTTGAAAGAACTGGAAAAGATTATCTTGTCCCTGTGCTGTATGAAAGGGTACTGCTAAATTCATAGGAGGTAAGTTAAAATGCATAGCTGGTTTGGGTGATTCTGTTCTATTACTTTGTACTGTTTAGTAAGAGATTATAGAAAAACTTCAGTTAGGGAGTTAATATGCCCACATATATATGTGTATATATATGGGTCATTATACTTATATGTAAGTATATAAGTATGCCTACAGCATCTCAGAAACAAAGGTGTCTCCCTGTCTTAGGAGTTCTCTTTCTCCCAGAGCCTTGGCTTGTCATCTTTTCTGCAATGACTCCTGTTGCCCTGTCCCTGAAAAATTACAATGGAGACAGTTTCACCTGCTGTGTACAAGCATAGCTACCTGTAGTGAAACACTAACTTAGAGCAAAAAGCTTCTGAATGTCTCCTTTCTAAAGATGGGTCTCTTTTTTCATGTATAGCAGGTCTGTTTTAATTAGTAAGAAGCTACTTGATGTGTTTTTCACAACCAAAGAAATATGCAACACTTTGTAGGCAATGTTCTGTAAATACTTTAGGTTCCCCCCCCCCCCCCCCATGTACGTATATCTGTTCCAGATGAGAGGCCTACATCTCTTGACATCATGAAATAGTTCTGTGCTCCTTGGGAAGTGCATAATTCTCAGCATGGAGAGATAAAGTCTCTCAGTCTTTACCTGTTCCAGTTGACTTGATGTTGAAGAGATGAGTAGGAGATCTCTGCTGACTTTCAAGGATGAGCCAGGGACAAGAGCAGACAGAGCAGTAAGAATTGAATTTTTCTGTAAGGGTGACTCAGTGTGATTAGTCTGGCTTTCCAGCTGAGATCTCCAGAGGATGCAAAGTTCTTCCCTGACTTCCTGAGCCCTGCAGCAGACACCTCTGTTAGCACTTCTGTTTCATCTCATCCAGTGCATGTAGTCAGGACAAGCATTATTGCCTGGCAGAGAACAAACTAAACTGTTACCTCCCTCATCTGTATTTAACAGAGTGAATAATACCAACTAGCAAGCTATGACATGTAGATGGAGAACTAACTGTCTTTGCTGTGAAAGGTCTTACTGTTTTAAACAACCACGCTTCAGTCCATGTCATGGAAGAGGCATTGTCATGCTCCTCGTGTAAGCTAGCTCTGATTACTGAGTGCCAGTAGGATGGTGAGCTTCATATGTTGCAGTACTTACTATTAATGTTTGCTATCTAATAGTAGTATTGGTACACAGAAGCAAATAGAAACATATGGTAGGTGTTTTAGGATGTCAGGAGAGTAGTAACAAAGGTCAGGAATTAAAAGCTACGTTATTCAGAGAAATAAAGTTATTTCCTCTTTTCTTTGTATAGTGTCTAGCTTCTGTGACTTATTTTCTTAAAGCCTGCAAGTTTGATAGACGTATACAACACCCATACTAATTGTCATTACCAAATATGCCATTAACTTCAGAGTAAAGTTACTTAGAAGAGACTTAACTGAAAAGTAAAATCACTGAACAATATTAATTCTGTTCTAGCTCAAACCAGAGCATCAGTTGAAGTAATTTCAGAGCTTTTTATTAAACTGCTTTTCTAACAGGAGTACACCTGTCCCGCCTTATTCCTTCCTCTTCCTGCCTTCAAAATTTAATAGTTTTCTAAGCAAGTTTGGCTGTAGTTCAAATTCGGTGGTTAGTTTTCTTGCATGATAACTACTCCTCACAGTTAGACATCTATATAAGCTCCAGTATATGTTTTCCAGCTCCAGGTGGAGGGTCTTAGTGATCATCGTGTAGCTAAACAGCTACTTGGTAGTCATTTGGTGACTAACTTCATCTACATCACAGGAATGCTCCTGGGAGGTATTTGAAAGCACAAATAATGCAAGTGGGGACCAGCTCTTGGTGACCACAGGAATGCAACATTTCTAAGAACTAAATTATAAATCAGTTCCAGTTCAAACCCACGAAACAGGTGAAAATAATTTAGTCATCCAGGTGCAAAGAAAAAGTGGTATAGGTAACTTTGGAAATTGTGCAACTGCGTGGTGCCTAAGAATACAGTTAATGAGCAAAAGTGATGGAATAGCCTGAACTCACAGGAAAAAGCTGGACAAGACTCAATAGAGGCAGAGAACAAGTTGTTTGAAATTTTTCAGCTTTGGGAAAGGCAAGATTTAAAAAAGATTGAGACTACTTCCTGCTGTGAAACTCCCCATAACAACAGCACCCTAAAGGTGGGAAGTCAGCTCTGTCTCTGGGGCTCTGTAGTTCAGTGAATGAGCTTTCAAATTCCTGAGCACAATTTGTGTGGTGAAAACAGATTGTAAACATTAGGTGCACCCAGATGAAATCAAAAGAGAAACAGCAGGGTATTCTCTGAGTGATCTGCCCCTACCCCATTCTGCAGAATTCAAACTGTGTTATGCATTTCATTTTATGAGGTGGAGATGTTGCAGTGGGAACACCATGTCACACATGAAGTATTGGTTGACTCCTTCACTCCTGAAAAAGATATTAGTGGTTATTTTGGCTGACAACCATTGTATCATCTGCAATCACACAGTTACCATGCAGAGGCTCTACCACTTATAACCACCCTCATTTTAGTATCCCAAATAATTTTGAACACATATGTTAATTTCTTTTTCACTCCAGGAAATTGAAAGCAAATGTGACTTCTCATAACCTGGAAAAGCACTCTGCAAAAATTATGAAACTGAATTCCCACATATATAGAACCCAATGTCCTTTAAGTGTCAATGTTGATTAACCCCAATGCTGATGGTAAAGCATAAAGGCACAGTTCTCCATTGGGCTCCTATCAGAAGTCCACAGTGAGAAGCCAAATGTAGTATCACTGACAATCACATAGTAAAGGACAAACCAGGGGGGCAAATATGATGTAAATATGAAATTGGTGTCATCAACTGCTCTGCTGTCAGAATGATCATGTGCTGTTGTCTGAATGAGCTTGCATTTCTATTCTGTGGGGAGGTAAGCATGCAGTATAGCTGCGGTCGACATCTCCCTTCCTAAAGACATGGTCTCAGAGACAGCTTGTACTTTGAAGTGTACTCTTTCGGAATAAAGGTAGGCAAAGTAAGCATGAAGTATCTGTGCATTTTATTAGTGTTTAAAGAAAAAAAATTAATGTTTGCAGCTTGGGGAAAGAGTTAAATCGTAGCTGCTATGCACACTTTGTTAACCATTGACAGTTTTTATGGCTGAAGGGATTTCAGAGGATCTCTTCAGATCACCTTTCACTCTGAGCTGCAGATACTTAGCTTCCAAGTCCTCCTTCCTCAGAAGGACTGGCCCACATTCCCATGGACATTGACAGGCCCATTGCTGCTGGTACTGTGGTTGCATGACACCTTAATGATCCTTGCAGGATGCTGAGCTTGTTGATGCCAGAGTGCAGGGAGGAGGAGGCAAATCTCCTGAGGCTTGATCTCAACGTCCCCACTTGAGAGAAATTATTAATACTCATGCAACAGCTCCCAAGACTTCCAGCTATATCAGACATAGGTAGACTTAAAAATCAATAGCATAGCTCGAAACACCATTCTGCACTGGTGCTTTCTTCACACTCAGAAATCTGGACACTGAATGACAACTGTTTTCACCAGCTGCTGCATGTTCCTCTACACCAGGATCTGCCTGGTGTGGGTAATCAGTGTGATCAGAGGTGACAAATTTGCGATCAAAACAGTTTTAAAAGATGGAAATGAGCTTTCAACATAGTCAACAATCTTGATTAGAATTTTCCTTTAAATTTGATCTGGAAAAAAGAGCGGAAAATATTTAAGACTTTGAAGTTTTACAAAATATTTAAATCTGAATGTTGTTTCAGTTTGCTTATTAAACAGAAAAAGCACTTCCTATCTCATTTTTTTCCCCATAAGGTGAATGGATTGTGGATGTTTTTCTTTGAAACTTAGAAGGTATCAATGTTGAATACCACTCCTAAAAATATACAGAGTGCTTTTCATACAACTCTTTTCAGCCAGCTTGATTTATGTGCTCATTCCATGTGTCTTGACAGATATTAACAAAACAAAACTCTGCTGCATAGTGACTGCCAGATGATTCAGTGGGTTATCAAAGGCTGTGTTAATGTTCTTTCAATTCTGGCATAAGTCCAATAACTTTTGAGCCTGCTGACCAACAGAAGCAGAGCTTATGTTAGCCCACAATAAGGAATATGTATTTTCTCTCTTGTTTTTTGATTGCAATTGTGATGGAAATATGGATATTTTTTGCTCGTGCAGGAAGAAGAATGTGTGTTCTGAAACCCACTTTGTGCTTCGAATGATTTTGTTACAAGAATTTATTACACTTACCAGGCATTTAGCGGTTGTAAAATTAACCTCTTTAAAATAGACTCAGTCATAGTACATTTGCAGTCATCAAAATCTTTCAGTATCAGAACAGATCAGCTTGATACCACATCAAATTTTACAGGTACCGCTGATGTCACCAAAGACTCTTCACTGGCTTTAAAAAGAGCACATACTTCAGATTTACTCAATCAGATCTCCACACAGCTTCAATTTTCTTCTCCAGTGATTTGGTAACTTATCCCAATGGTTATTAGTTGGTCAGCTGGCCTGTGTCTGCCCCACATTATTCATATTGTTCACCCACATGGTGGATGATCCAGCTGAACTTTTGCGGTGACAGTGCTTCAGATGATGGTCTACATTGTTAAATTGTTGCTTATGTCAAGGGGGATTAGGTGAATCATAAGTAAGTGCAAATACTTAACTCAGAAGAAATATTTAGCCTAACTTTGGACTCTAACCCATCATAGCAAAGAACTTGCAACCTGATTCTTCATTTAGTTACAAGTTAGTTCTCCTTTCGACCCATACTAGTATAGTTAATTTATCTTCAACATGAGTTGCACTGAATTGTTCATTTTCAGTAAAATTTTATGACTAAAAAATCAATTGCAGTCTGACAGAAGAGGAGAAGATAGGACTAGTTGCTCTGTAAAGGATTCACAGTGTCAGGGAGAAATTTTAAGCTTTCACATACTGTGAAAGAGACAGGATTCTAAGCTTTTCAGACCTCTTAAGAAGGAAGCAAGCTGATGAATTGGAGCATGACAGTTCCTCCAGGCTATATTACACTATTAGTTATTTTTTGTTGTTAGTTAAACAAATGAGTTATCTAAAAATGTGGTTCTGTTTTTGCCATATGGTTTCTGACCAACCGAAGATAAAAGATATCCCAAAGAATCTTGTTAGCAGAAACCACACAGCAGTTAAGTGATGGTTTACAAGTCTTTACAACAGGAAGCACAACTCACTCTCTTGAAAAGCAGTAATTTCATGCATGATCTACTGTGTTTATGGATATGAAAAAATGATGACTTGTGCCTAATAAAAATGTTAATGTAGGCATTACATATTCATTAGGAAACCACTGTAGCTTTTCTTGGTAGTGGAATATATTGGTTTGATTTGTTCATTCAAGATGCTGGTATTCCTCAAATGGAATTTTTTTTAAATTATGATTATTGCTAACTTAAGCTATAAAACATCAATCTTACCATTCATTTATTTTATTTATATTACAGAACACCTAAACAAAGTGCTTATGCACATTTCATAGAATCACAGAATCATTTTGGTTGGAAAAGATCCTTAAGATCATCAAGTCAACTGTTAACAACCAATTAAATACCTTACCAGTTAACACTACCGAGTCTACCACTAAACCATGTCTATAAGTGCCATGTCTACATGTCTTTTAAATATCTCCAGAAATAAAGTGTGTGATTAGTTTCGCTTCCAATTAACATCTAGTGCTCTTCTTGACTCCTTGCCCTCCCTGTCCACACACTCTAAATTCACACCTGATGTCTTAGTGGTTGCATTCAGTCATCTATGTACTGAAAGATATTAAATTTCCCCCTTTGTATATGCTGGCTATGAGCTGTCAGAACAATCTAGATATTTATAATCCCAAAGTACCTCTCCCATTTTATATGTCAGTGTAATTTTCTGGCCCCTTAATTTTAGCTTGCTAAAAGCATGTCTGTTTCAGTTGGACTCTGCTCAAGTAATGCCCTGAGGTAATTGCTCTACTGCCAAATTGATTACATTCACCAGATGAACAGTATATAACAGTAATGACAAGTAAATTATCACTGGAAGAATGTTTGGAGTTGATTTAGAAACCTCCATTAATAAATAAGTCAATACCTATTTTGTCCCTAACATATCTGAGAAGGAAATACAGCAGCTAAGACAGAAGTCAGTGGGGAATTGATAGAGGAGCTTGTGTATGATGGGTTTCCTGCTTGAAAACATGACAGAGGCGCTAATTATACTGAAACATCCATTGCAAAGTAACTGTTTAAGTTTTACTTGCTGATATGGCATGAGGACTTGCTGCAATACACTGACATCTATGGATATTTTAACATATTTGATTTCCTGAGCTGGCATGCTTTCTGACATCTCTAGATATTTATATGTTTATCATGTATATAAATCTTTGTGTGCTTCACAAATTTCCATATTAGTTACAAGTAATTTCAAAACTTATCTAACACTGAAACTAGAAGTGTGGGGTATGTAGACGTTCCCTAACCAGGAAACGTCCTCTAACATAGCCGTATGGATGGGTCTTAGCAGATGAGTCCTTATTGTCACTTTATTCTTTGTTTCCTAACCTCTCCTGCATCACGCTGAGTGGAACCTTCTGAACCTTTCAGAGTGAGTGGAAAGGATGATAAAGGGGAAAAGGCAGCACTATTAAGATAGCCATCATGTTCAACACCCTCTATGTCTACTACCGTTTGATAAAGTTAAGCAGGTCTGAAATAAAGTCATATGCTATGGTATGCTATGCTGAGTTTGAGATTATCTGGCATCTGGGCAAAATGTATATAGATTGTACTGATTCAACAATGAAATGCTCTGAACACTTTTCAAAGTGTTCAAATTGTGACACCTGCAATACCTTACCTGGAAGTCAGCATGATCTGATCAGAGCTCAGCCTCAGCTCACACTTCAGCCTCAAAGGGCAGTATGTTTGGCTTCTTGCCACATCACCCTCTCCTGGGCAGCCCTAGGTGCCAATCATCATCTCTCCTTTATGATCCCACCAGATTTATATCTGTCTATTTTCTCCATTACCAAGTACATTCATACTCCTGTTGAGGAGTACTTCAGTTGCAATAAAATTGGCTTTTGAGACCCGGAGCTCTCCTGCCAGTAACATAATTATGGGTGCTCTGTAGTACATCTAGAGAGGTATACATTCTTCTTCATGAAGCGTGACTTCAAGTTGTGTTTTGTCATGTATGTCCCAAAACTACCTCTTCCAGGTCTCAGAAAGAACAATAAGTGTCTGTAGTTTATTCAGCTAATAGTGAATAGAAGTGTAGTTGAGACATTTACTAATTTTTTATTAGGTTGGCAAACATATAGCATTGTTATTACCAGATTCCCACTTGACTAGTGGAGCACCCTTTTGCTCTGTATAGCCAGGGTGCCTGGAGGGGAGAACTCATGAGGCAAGCCATGGTGCAGAGAATTGTTAATTTGGCAGGTGTATGAATGAATGATGGTATTAGGTAAGGAGGCAGGATCTGTAGATATCCTGCTTATTTAGGAAGCGTTTCCCCTCTAAATCTTCTCCATTGTAAAGTCTGGAAAAACAGATGGTCAGACAAATGGCACTGTGGATTCTGCCTAGCAATTTCCAAGGCGGTAGTTTGTTTTTCTGTTTTCTACATAGGCTGAGAAAAGCTGATCCTAGGTGTGATTCTTTTTTTCTCCTGAGTTTTGCTATATATGCAGTTCAGAAGTGGAAAGAGTGACTGCAATTCCAAGGTTACTTAGTGGAGGGGAGTTTTAATACATGAAAAGTGATATAGAAGTATGGAAAGGGCAGAAAAAAATTAAGAATTGTAAAGACCATGTCATGAGAGCATGTTGCACCCCTAAGGAAATTGTTAAAGATTAAAGCCTGTCCATCTGGGAATCAGGGAGTTAAAGCTTCTTGGAGTGACTTTCATTGTAACTAAGAGGTGTGATTTAATGAGTGTCACAGAATACATTTGATTATCAGGAGAGGACCTGTATCACTAGTCTATGTTGCTTTTATACCAACTGCCTTCTTATTGTCATGCTTATTTCCTTGTTTCTGTACCAAGAGGGAAGTTCATAAGTGATACCACACAATTGTCTCCTGGCTTCCATCTTTTTTTTATTAATATGATCCTATCACTGTTCCTTAGTGCTGGTCATTCCAGAGTTCTCCGCAGTGAAAGTTTCTTCAGTTATACTGTAGTATACTAGGATAGTGTTTTCCTGCTGTGTAACCAATAATAGCCTTTAAAAGCCCTGAATTCTGGTCTTCTCTGGACATAAGGTATGGGAAGGCACAGTTTCTTGCATTTGCTCACGGGTTTCTTGTACTCACTTTGTGATAAAATTTATTGCTGAAGTGATATTTTTATGCTGAAAGGAAAATAGTATTGTAACTCCACTTCTTCTAGGTCTTTTCCTATTTTGCTTTCAGCACAGAAATTACCGTATTTCAGTCACTTCTTCTCACTTGGAAACCAAGTCTGTGATTAATAATCATAGCACGGATACCAGCAGAAACCTTTCATCTTGGATTTTGCCTGTTCAAGCTTCAGGTGCGCATACACTTTTTGGAAGGTACCACACTTGTGGACACTATCTAAGGTTAATACCAGAGAAAGTGACTGTTAGGGTATGTTCAACTTCATTTATGAATAAGTCCAGCTTTAAGATGGTTGGTGATGATAACTAACGTAACTATGCTTTACTTTTAGAGTTGGGAAACAAAACAGTAATTTGTTTTTCTTGGCAAAGAAGTGAAGGAGGAATTTGGGTAGAGATGTATACATAGATATATAAATACATATAAAACGACTTCCTGAATTTGCAATAATCTAGATGACTAATACCACATTTAATCACAACTCAAGAAGGTAAAGGTTTGAGTTGCTATATTGTGCATGCATCCACATCAGAGAGATATAAAAATAGAGAATCACCAGTGCCTCAAAAAATCTATTAGAAATTATATATTGAGGAGAAAAGCTGAATGTAGTAAAAGTGCTTTTTATGAAAATTACATTTGCCTAAACTGTCAGAAGAAGTCAGTCACAACTTAAATAAAACATTACCTCATGAGGAAACACAGGCAGTAATTGATGATCTCATTTCAGTAAAACATCAGGTCCAGATGGGATTAGTATTGAATTCCCCCCAAAATATAATGATATAATTTTACCTTGTGAGTATTTTTGTCCCTGTTCAGAGGCGTAGCTACAACATTAATTGTCTTGCATGGGCTCTCAGAATATTACAATGGGAATATTTTAATGCTTTCCAAATGAAAATAAATCATACTGAAAGAAAAAAAAATAGTGCATTAAAGATTTTCCTTTTGGTGTATGTAATGTTGCTGAAGAGATACTTGCAAAAGATTTTCTGATAGTGTGCCTCTGGCCGTGGAGGATTACTACCTTTGGCCTGTGAGGTGAGGCCACTTAGACTAAGTTGGAATGCTCTTACTATGTCACAGCAAACTTGATGAAACAACACCTTAGGTTCCCTGGAAAGTGGCAAGCGCAAGCTGTAATGTTATCTGTGTTTTATGTCAAAATGTGGTTGTAGCAATTATTTTCTGAATTACCATAATAATAACAAGCAGGGATCACTGATCAAAGATCCTTTTGACTCGCAATGACAATCACAAGTTGTGGACAGCTAGTGACAAGATACATAGAACCCTAAATATAAAACACAGTCAGTGAAAACCACCAGTCTAGTTTCACTCCTTAGCATTAGTTTGCAGATTGTCTTATATGTCTTCTATTTGCTTCCCTCTTTGTCTCCCAGGTACTCTAGGGGAGCTCCACTGCCTCAGTGCTAGGTGAGTTACTGTACTTGCTAGCCCTCACATCACAAGTCAGACACACATGTGGGTGCTCCTGAACTGCTACAAATAGATGTTATTAGAAGCTGTACTGGACTGGGGAACTGTGGTTTTGGGTTTTGTTTTGGTTTGTTTTTTTCAATAGTACCAACTGTTTTTGCAGAGATCAGAAGTTAATTCAGATGTCACAGAGCACTCATCAGGATGTCTGGATTATGGCTAGAGGCTGATGCTGAGAGAGAGCCACCAGGTTTCTGGGGCACTGTTGAGGTGTGAGCAACTAAGACATGCACAAAGGCAATGGCTCGCACCACAGAGGTGAGGTGATTTGCCCTGTTCATCTCTGGTACTCTTACCTACTGCCACTCTGTCCAGGCTAAACCAGGTGTGCTGATGGGCATGGCACACAGAGCCTAGGAAGCAGGTAGCAGAGTACTGGGGGGAATTTGGCACCCCCTGCTTTGCCCAGGAGAGAAGAGCATCAACAAGTGTGACAAAGTACGAAGTAAGATGACATGCTGTGATCAGTGAAAGAGAGGGATGTGAGAAGGAGATGTAGGGACTTAAGAAGAGGATAGAGCAGAAAAGCACGTCTGTACCCACCTACAGCAGTAAATGTCTGGGTATCAGAAAATGGGGTATGTAATAATGGAAAGAAGGCTTAAGTGTGTCTGAGTGTGCCCTCAAGTGTTTGCTCTTTTGTCTGTAGAATAACTTCATCATCTTTTAAATTATTGTGAGTAAAAGTTTGTAGTGTTAATCCCTTGATTTTGGCTTTATCTTTCACATGCGTGACCTTCAGCTAAAGCCAGTTCAATATCTGATGCCCCATCTATTGTATCCTTTGACACCAAGAAGAAAAAGTTTTCATAATCACTCACTGATAGCAGAATTAGAAGGAGAATATGTCTTGCTTAACTTCAAACTGCAATTACAACTTTTGTTGTCCTTAAAAGTGAGGGACCTCAGAGGAGCTGCTCTTTTAAAAGTGAGCAGGTAAGAATAGGAGTAGGATATCAAAGAAACTTCTGACAAGGTGCTATCCTGAAATAGAACAGAGCAGGAAGTTTACCATAAGGGATGTAAAATAAAGTTTTTACATTGTGATCCTGCTTGCACTAGCCTTGTTTTATAACCAGGAGTGAGGGATAGATATTGCCAGAGGCAATTCAGTTTTGAGGCACCCCAGAAAGTGACTCAGAGCCTCTGATTACATGGATCCTGTTAGGCATGTTATTTAGTTGCCTAAAATCAGTCATTGTGAACTGAAACCTAATTACTTAAACTCTGAGACCTCCATTGACACCACAGGAATGGAGATGGCCAGCTACCTTCTTGGCACTATGTTTCTGGCAGGAAAATACAGAGAAGCAGCTACTAGAGCCCTGCTCTACTGTCTAAACTTTCTCAACCCAATAAACGCACTCTATTGGTGACTGTATAGAGAATAACACTCTTTATCAAGATACCAATGCTCCTTGGTAGCAAACCATGCACCTGCTTGCTCATGGCTAAAGATTTTCATAGCTCATGTGTTCTGCTTATCATTTTCCCCTGCTCAGGTTTGACTGACTGTTCCTTAGCCTGCAGCGTTGGGTGGGAATTAGGAAACTCTTGGAGAGAGCACAGTGTCCTCTGTGGACCATAAAGCACACAAATCAAAGGAAATATGTATTCTTCTTTTTTTGGTTGTGGTTGTTTGTTCTTTCTCCTATCTACAGATTTTCCTGTGCTGCCTCAGCCTACAGTGATTTAAAGAACTGTACACTTTTAGTGGTAAAAGAACTCTGAGTGCGGCTTTGATATTCTTGTTCTGTTTTTCCTGTTCAGCAAGAGGTTTAATACTTGGATACTGTATTTGTTTGCTTTGTGTATCTGTTCCACTTCTATTCATTCCTGTTATAATTCCAGTGGTATGATGTGCAAGGTGTTTTCCATAGAACCTGCAGCTCAGTGACCCTGAAAAGTAATGGATTCAGGGCTCTCAGCTTTACCTGACCCATTGTTCATAATGAACAACTTATATACATCACATTCCTCCAGTGTCTGAACCATGCCACAGCAACATTTTACAAAGCACATAGCAGAAGAGAAGGGTACTGAGGATGCTTTTAATTGTATCAACGGTCAATTGTCATTTAATGGACATACTTTTTACTTTAGGTATTTGGTCACATCTATTACCAAATAACATAAAAGCATAGAACATCTAAGAGCACTGGAATAATTTGAGAGCCTCATTCTTCTAGTCACAGTGTAATCTGCCATTAACCTATGCCTACAGAGTATGCAAGTAAAGGGGCCATTTTTTTGCATTCAACCCTATAACTGGGGTTATGCTCATGAATCCAGAGGTACACCAGGTATATTCTCAAAGGTCTGACTTGAGGTTCAAGCAGGGTCTTATGCAAACAACACACAGGCACAGATTTACGGAGTCAGGGAAAGGCTACAGTATTGCTGCAGCCTGGGGATGCTGAAAGCAATGGGGTTGTGATGAGCACAAAGCCTGAAACAGTTAAGCAGACTGGAAATATCTGAAACCAGTCTTGCATTCTCCAGAGAGCTTAGCTAATCCTTGTCCTAGGCCAATGACTACCCTATTTAAGTGGCAGACAGTCATTTTGGAGTCCCTGAGCCTGGCAATATCGACAGTTGTGGTTGTTATTGTTTGTTCTTCTGCAATATACCGAGGCACTCATTGCACTGGGTTCTGCCTACAGCCTCTGAAGTTACAGTCTAGCTTTCAATGTCTTCTCCAAGCTATTTCAAAGCAGATTTCAGCTAGGAGTTAGGTATCTATAAAACAGCTGTGAGTTTGCCGAAAGCTTAAGCAAGGAATTATACACAATCCAGACGGCACAGGATATATGGACAAGGTTAACATAACATTTCCTAATATTTAAATTTAAGTTTTGGAAGTTCCGTTAAAGAGCAACATAAGAAGCAGAATGTATACTTGGAAAATGAAAACATTACTTCTGTTTTCCCAACATGGCTTTTTAGCAAGGGCATTGGTAATATTGTCCTTAACCTACCACCCACCAAACTGGCACTGGATTCATCCCTTTAGTAGAGCACACCAGTAAAAGTTCATTACCTTAGGTACAGACAAACTGCTGAAACTTGAAATGTCAAGGCATGCTGTAGATTAGAGACTCTGGTCCCCCCTAGTGCTCTCCCACATGCCAGCCTCTACAGGAACTCTTTTACCTTAACCCTATAGCAGCCACTTGAGCTTTGTTGCAGCAGGAAGTTTTAACAATCCTGTAACTTTGAACAGCAGGAATTTAGGAAAAAGCCTGGAGTAAGAGAGGGGTGAACTCATCTCTAAGAATATCAATAGATCTCACCAGTCTTCAGATGCAGCATGATCAGTTTTGTACCTTGGTATGAAAGACCACCTTCACCATTTATACTATGAGGAACTGACTACGGTCTGCTCTCCCTCCCCAAAGCCTTCAGATGTCCTTCATGCTTTCTCTACCAAATTCTAGACCAAACAGCTTCTTTACTCCCTTGACTTACCCCTTTTCAGCTGATGGTCACAGGATGCAGGTACCTAGCACAGAGGCTAAAGTTCTTCCTGGTGCACCTCCCTCATTCTTGATGCTTGCATTCTCCACAGTCCTGTGGAAATAGGTCTGATACCAGTGACAAAGTAGCCTGAGAGGTTTCTGCCTTATGGATGCTCAACTGGGGAAGAGAGGACCCACAGAAAGGAGCCACCTAGCCCCACAACATCCCAGACTTCAGCTGCTACAGCTGTACAATTCTACTGCTCTCTTGCAACAACCTAGGCTTCCAGAGCAAATGCTGGAATGGGATGAGAAATACCTGTTCCTCATAAAGGTGCCTTTACTTTCCCGTATTATTATTTTGATCAGCTGGTCTCTACACGTGAAGCCATGGCAGATAAATCTGCCTAGGCAGAGGTTACCTTTGAGACAGCTAAATCTGCACTTCTTGAGCACCAGTGACAAGCTTGTCCCGAGAATATCCTGTAGGACAGCAGGAAGCAATGAAATCACTGCAGGTCCTGACTTTCAATATCTACAGACTTGATGCATCTCATTCTTTGACTTTCAATATCTACAGACTTGATGCATCTGTGAGTGCTTTGCAAGCTATTCCCATTACTACATAGCGTAAACCACTAATGGGGTTGGCTTTGAGGGTCTTGGTGGGAGAGCTTTGACTGGGCCTCACAGACACAAAAACTTGTTTTCTATGATGATAAACTGGAGGAGTCCTCAAAAAATATTCAAGAAGAGAGCTGTACTTAAATGCTTTCTAATATTTATGTACTTCTAGGAAATGGACCAAAAAAGTATTTGGCATGGTACTGAAAAGACAATGTTTTGCTTTTGTTAGAGAAGAGAATGGAATAAATGTTAACCTTCCCCTGCTTTGTTTATTTTTTGTAGACATAACATCAAAACACCATTGCTCCTGCACTGTCTTTGTGAAACTGCTAGTTTCAGGAATGCAGTTCTTTCAGAGTACAGCTGTTTTGGGGTGAACAACAACACACAGTACCATGCTCTCTTCTCCTCTCCACCTGTAGCTGCTGCATGAAGCCACCTGAAGCTGGGTTTGAGACTTTTTTACTTTTGGCTCAAACATGTTTATTCATAAAAGAAATACACTATTACCCATTTTCAAACTACAGCACATAAGGGAGGCTTTGTACTCAGGAAATAATAGGAAATACAGGGAAATACAGAATTCATATAACTACAATCAATACTATAGATTCAGTACATCTCCTGTTCAATAACGAGTATGGCTTCTTAGGTCAACCTTTGGTCTTAGTATGTAGTACAAGACATTGGCCTTAGATGCAGCAATCTTATTTCTAGCCACACAGATACCTATTTCTTGTGAGGCTCTGTTGGAAGCACAGATGTCTTGTTCTGTCCTGTCACCACTAGTCTCTGTCAGGCAGGAATACTGTATCTATAGCAGGTGGATGTCACTTAGCTACATATGTTTCTGGGGTAAACAGCAGTTCCTTGGGCTGTCACCACTCAATCCAGCCGTCTCAGGGTCTCTGCCTTTGTTTGTGAGCAAGAAACAGCCTAACACTGCGTCTGCAATACAAAAAGCAAAGTGAAGTAGAAGTATTCAAGCAAGACAGCATGAAATCAAAGCAACTATAAAACATAATGCATTATTATGAAATACTCCAAGACATAACTCAGGATTCAGATTTCTCAAATACCTTTGTGCTAACTTTCCCCTGGGCAACTTCTCTGGGCTGCTTTTCTGCTGAGTCTTAGTATAGTTACTGATGAACCTGACACTACAAATATATCCATCGATACTATGGATATTACAGACACTCCCTTTCACAACTAGCTCTAAAACACAGAGAGGACACCTAAATGACACCATTTTCCTAATGTAATAACCTTTCAATAATTTAATCAAAGCTACTGAGAAAAAATGTCCTTTCAAAAGTTCACACAATTTCACATCCCTCTCTTTAACCTGAACATTTATCTCAGAGCTCTTAAGAAAAAGAAAAATCAGGCAATGTATTTTCTCTGGTTCTTTCAAAGATGAACAGACAATAGCAGAAGCTCCCTATTCAAAGTCTAGTATTTTACATTTGACAGAGGCCAGGAAAAGCCAAATGCTTCCAAGGATGTAGTGGTTTACTGGGGGTAAAAGAAGAGAAGGGAAAAACACAGCAGCAGTCTCTAAAGGGACTGAAGTCTGAAAGTGGTGAGTCTGCTCGCAAGATTTATTAGCTGTTGGCCTCCTTCTGCCACTTAGGATATAACGTGATGACAGGGTGGTGGCGATGGAGAGAAGCCACTCTTCCTCTTCAATGCTGACCTAGAGAATTAGGATCATGAACTAGTCACACAAGCATGCCTTCTAAAACCATTCATGGCAATTGCATTGCCACCTGCTCCCCTGCTATTTACTACATCAAGGGCAGTTGTCAATTCCTCGAAAGTCAAAATCATTTCACATCTTGCAGCTGTCCCCAGTCTTCAGGGCATAGATGCAAGTAAAATGTTGGTGTGATTCCCTGGACTGTATAATCTCTCATCTTAAGTGATTTTTTTTTTTTAATTAGGAAATTCAATATCCTGTCGCTTCATTCAGAACTTTTTAAAATACTGAAGATGGAGCAGTGTAACAAGTGGATCTGGGAAGGAATAAATCTCTGGATTTGTACTGAAGTCTGGCAAAAGGTACACTTCAGCGGGAGGGTGGTAGGGCAAAGGCATCCCTGCTCTGATTTCCAACTAGCTGGGAACAGATCACAGACCCTTGAACAAACAGTCTACCGTCATGTCTTTTAACCCTAGAACAGATCATAAACAAATCTATAAGGGACTATCAAAAAATGACTAATAAAAATCCTTTTCTTGACTTATGGTTGGATATTAGCAAGCAATAGACTTTTTTTGGCTGATTGATCAAATCCCCACCCCTCTCCCCACTGTTTTACTTTTGGGAAAAAAAAAAGTTGTTAAAAGCTGATGTAAAAATGGAACCCTTTCAGCTGAACCACGAATTATGTCACTTCATGATCCCTTAAGTCCTTAAAAGGTGATATTAACATACTTGACTTTAAAAATCTAATTTCCTTTTAAAATAATTAAAAAAACGTTTAAGTTATTCCTTTGGAAATGTCCAAATCAAAGAGCTCTCATCCTTTTCTTCGTCCCCCACATTCCAGTTCCCATTTTGGAAGGGCCAAAACTATTTCTCAAATTCGCAAATAGTACTGAATAATCTTCTGAAACTACTGCTTTAGGTGAATTCAGTCTTCACTCCCAAATCCACCGGTCTCTGATCTAGGCAGAGATTTGGGCTACCATATTACTTTTTCCAGTTTCAATTTTTATTTCTTTCTGTAGTTTTTTTTTATTCCTGTAATGTCACTAGAAAGCCACAGTACCATCAAAAGTCATGCTTTGTTTTCCCTTTTCCTTACTTTTGCCTCAGTACTAAAAATGAATTCAAGATTCTACTTAGTTATAATATTATGAAAAAATCCTGTAAAAAATGGTGTTTAAATATAAACATCTAAATTGTCAGAGAGTAAAATTAACCTAGAGAATATTTCTCTATAGTTGTTGAAGTCACTGTGTATAATCAAACTTTCCAGTCAAACAAATTTAAATAGCTTTGAAGAACATAAAGTCTGCCATATCTAACTGAGAATTGACAAACAGCTCAACAACAACTTTATCATTCAATGCAAATAAGGTCATCAGATAACCCAGTCTAGAAAGAAATAGGAGAGGAATAGGGAGTGAAATTGCAAGTTGCTATATATTTTCATCTATTATACAAGAAAACCACCTCTATAATTACAACATTTGTACTCGTCTATTGTGCTAAGTTTTTGTTAAACTATTATTGCTAAGAGAAAAAAATTCAGAAATTATACAAATGTATGCTCTCAGCCTTGCTCCTACATGAAAAAATGTAAATAAAGGTTTGGTCATAGTTTTCATAGATAAATTTCATTTTTAGCAACTATGCCTGTGAAGCTTAATTGAACTTCTTATTCTTTCAAGAGTAGGAAAAAAGCATCTTCCTGCGTCTTTAATTTAGACACAGGCCTTAAAATGCACCACTTTTCCTGAATGAGCCTGCTGGACCACATAGGCTGCCAGCAGAAGAGGCTCTTCTTCAAGTGGTATTAGATGACTGCTGAGGGTTTCTGTGTAACTGATGCACAAGGCCAGTGTGGGAACTCAGCTGCTGAGTTGGCTAAGCTGCAGGGAATTCACCTCCAATTTCTCGACCCCTCTTGCCTCTCTCCTCTAGGGGCAAGAAACCTGAGACTCATTTTCCTTCACATTTCAAAGTGTCAGTCCCCCTTCCATCTCCCCTGCACTCTTCATCTCTACCACCCTTGGGCAAGAGCTCTTGCTACCCATGAACATAGGAATGAGAGGGCAGGGACAGGATCTACAAGACACCTTTCCCAGGTTTGAGAAAAGGAAAACCACTTCCACTATCCCATCTTCCACGCTCTGAACCTTGCATTGAGGAAATGAACAATAAAACTAAAGCATCCTCATGGAGGAATGGCACCATTGCCAATTTTTGCAGGTTTATTGTGGTTGCACAACTTCAGGGCAGTTCTCACAGCCCCAGTTCCTAGAATCAGAATCTTACCATAGACCCTACTTTTCAATTTTAAAGACATTTTTAAACTTTTGTAGTTATGGAGAAAAAATGCTTCATGCGTGAAGTTAGTCCAAGGTGAGGAACCAGAAGGCAAATAAAAGAAATCCCAAAAGCATGGCTGTTATTATTTAAGCATCATATTTCTGGGAGAGGAAAAGAGTGTGACTCATGGTTTTTAAGTGTTTTTAGGAATAGCAACAGTTGAATGGGAGAAGAATGATATCTTCAGTGCTTTTTCTGAATGTCGCAGTTTCTGTTTAAGTGGCAGAATTAAACACATTTGAGGGTAGTAGCATCCATTCTGGATTTGAAAGGATTGTGACTGCAGAAAAAGAGAAAGACTTTGAAGAAAGGAATCAAGGAATGGGCAAAAGGCAATCAAACTTTTTTATTTTTTTCTTTTTTTTTTTCCAAAAAGAGCAAATTTGCGTCTTCACCTTCATTAGGTGTGCACACAGTACACTGGTTCATTAGTGACTGTGAGAATGCTGTCTGTCTTGATTACGGAGTGTTTCCCTGTCAGATACAACATTTTTACAGGCTTTTGGGTTTTGTCATTTACTACTTAGGTATTTTCTATTCCTAAGATAATTTCCTGCAGAGGAAATGCTACAATTCTCATTCCAGTAGCATTTTTTAGCAACAGTTATTGTTTTCTATCAGCAATTTTGTGTTTTGGGACAGAACCAAATTGTCTGTTTTAAATTCCATCCCTGCTACACTTTCTCTAGCATTGCTTATGAGATAGCAATTTCACAGCCCATAATCTGGAAAGACTATAATAGAATCTACATAAGAGTTTGTGCTGCATTTATATAAAATTACAGGTGATAGCAGTGCTTCTTGTGTTCATTATGATCATCTGGTACCATGAGATCTGCTTGCTTTCACAGGCTTGAGTGATTTTAGTAGTGAATCTGATTCTACTGTTTTAAAATGTGGGCACCTATAGCTGTAAACACCATCTTTCTACCAGATTTTGTGTACACTGCGTGTCTTATCTCTGCCTATAAATGTCCTCCATAGAACACATACATCTTGGGGAGGACTACCATGATGGTGGCAGTCCAAGAAGTGTCACCTTCTCAAACCTAGTCTTTGTTTAAAATTAAATGTGTATGAGAAATAACCGTAACACAGTTTCAGGTAGCCATGCATGGCCTTATAAGTGCCTTCCAGTGTCGTTCTCTGGAGCCAGTGTTCTATCTCCATGGTACAAGTAAACCCATCATGGTATTTGAAGAAGTTTTTGTCATGTCTGTCTGTGTATGTGGGCTTGCAAGCAATTCAGTGTTTGCAAAAATGACACAATTTTTTTTTTTAATGTCACAGTGAAGTATACAGGGGTGAGAATATAAGACATTAAAGGCATATTTCAACTGCTCCAAACTCCATTCTGAGTCTGCAATCATTGACTGTCCTACACACCATTATCTAGAGTCCACCACCAGTACTATACATCCTGTGTCCTATTCCTCCGGTCTTCCCTGGGGTTTATCTGGATATTTTGCCACCAAAAAGTGTTGGCTGTTATTACCAGCTAGAACTAAATTATTGTGTTATGTAAATCAGTGTAAGGCAATCTGGCCTCAGTGAATGAAGGCTCCAGTGTGGAGTGGCACTGAATTACGAGCTTGGAGGACAGTTCTTTACTGAATACTGAATATAACTTTCTTTTAGATCTTTGGCTAACCAAAAGCATCAAGTTTCCAAATGAAAAAGAATATAATTGCAGGCCATAGCTGCATAAGTAGAAGAGACTTTCAACAATTTGGCATGAGGAAAAGGTTTTCAGGAAAATGTAACAGATCACCTCAGATACTTTACACCCTAGATATATATTTTAACTGAGTTGATGACTTTCTTTTAGCTAGTCAGACAGCTTAGCCAGCTAACCCACTATTATAAATGGCAGGATGATAGAAGTCATTTCCTTGGCAACTGGCCCTGAAAGATATTGTGGTAAATGTTATTTTTACTCCTGTTTAATCTCCTTCTCAATTATTTGCTACCTAATTTAGCTCACCTCTAGGAAACAGAAAACTCAGCTTTTTGCATTTAATAGAGATGCTCTTTTCTCCAGACAGGGATTCCTGAAAGCTGCCACCTTTACAAAGTGATACTCTTGTGTTGTCCATCCTGAAGTCATGCACAGAACAAAAGCTCAGGAAATTAAATCACATGACTACAGAAGTTAGCTGGATCTGGATACTATCCAGAACTTTTAGTCGAGCTGGCAGCTCTTTTCCTTGGCCATCGTTGCTGAGGCTTCCAGACCAAGCTTATAATTAACTGTCAAAAGCGAACCAGAATTAAAATATAATTCAAAGTAAACAATTACTTAAACATATGCTCAGAGTTTTCTTATAGTTTGGAAACTGTGACTCAGATAAGGCTCTGCAAGCTGGTTGCTGAAGAGAAGAAAATTCAACTATCTTTATCCGTACAGATAAAATTAAGAATCCAAAGTCACAGCTCCTGAAGCATCATTTGAAATGGGTGCCTGAGGCCCCTCCTTTACATCCCTACCCATAAGTGTCACCTAACACTTGATGAGCAGTGAGGGCCCTTGTTATATTACAGGCATTACCTGTATTTCTCTGGTTTTGGTACTTGCCCATTGAACACTCCTTGGCTTTAAAAGGAGAGCAGACTTACGTTTTACAGTTTTCCTAGGAGAGTCTTAGACAGTGAGAATGTCTATTGTGTTCTCCAGGGAGACTAATTATTTATTGGATGAAAGTACATTTTTTTTTCTGAGGTATTGTAGTCTGAGAAGGTGTTATAACATAATGTTTATCCTTTCTGTAAGACATTACATAGGATTTATATATTTTAAAATTTACATTTCAAAAATGTGCTGCAAGCATGTGTATATTCTTCCTGTTGGTTAAAGTGTGCAATATAAATGAATAAACACGGAAAAAGTTATTGCCACAATACAATTGGAGGACATTTGCATGGAGTGTAACTTGAATGTAACTAAGATCCAGAGAGGTAAAATATGGACTCCTACTATATGTCAGCAAAGTCCAAACCAAGGGATGTTTGTAATTTTTCTAAATCTCAGAAGAATTCTGAATAGGCAAAAAATGCATACCTTTCCCAATTTGCCATCGTTCTGTGCCTTTCTCATAGCTTTTATTTTCTCTGTCTCTCTTCATGCATTTTCTTTGGGTGTTTAACAGTTCCCTCAGGGCAGGACCAATTATATATGACATACTTCACCATGTAAGATTTATTTGGGAAAACTGTTCCTATGGAAACCACTGTTTTCAAACAGGCTTGTATTAACTTCAAACAATAGGATTACATATGGAATAAAGAGAACATCTTTTATTAGCAGGCATATTCTAATGACTTTGACAACTAAATAAATTACTCAGTGGAAGAAAATTAGGTATATGTTGTAATAAGATCAAGTGGATATTCAACTACCAGCTGTTACGTACAGGGAATTTGAGCAATTCAGTTCATTTTAACAAAGTCAAGTTTGAAGGTCTCTTAAAAATATTTTTTTAAAAAAAGCTTTTAAAAGCATCACTCAGAAGCCTGCACTGGAATACTATAAAAGAGAAGCAAGTGCCTTATTTACAGATAAAACACTGAATGTTTTTATTTCAGAAATGTCAGATTTCTTGAGTATTACATACTTAGACACTGCAAGGCTTTGGCACTAGAAGTGAATTGACAGGTCAAGATGCTACAGATACTTGATTTCTGTGGCTTCAAGATCAAGCTCTTAAAATTATGTTTTGTCTTTGTGGTGTTTTGCCGTTTGTTTTCCCTTTGTTCTACTTCCTGCTTTTCTTCTGGTCTTTGTAGTCCTTTAGACAAAATGAAGTATAGTGCAGCTGCAGCATAGCCCACCTGAGTAGGTTTTTAATGAAAAAAAATATAAAAAATTCCTCTGTCTGAACAAACAATTTGCCTTTAAAAAAAGTCATTGAAGAGCATACTTCATTAATTGCCTTGGTAGAACTGTAATACCTTGTAATAATCTAGTCAGGAACAAGGCAGGGCAGGTTGAACAGGGTCTCATAGCAACATCCCAGTCCTCCAGTTTGGACTCTTCGTTTGGTCCCATGAAGAAGTTAATGCTATTAATGCAATGGCCTCTTCCACCCACCTTTGCACAGGCAGGTTCGTAGCACCTGCTGGAAATGCATTCTGTACGCTCAAGTGACCCCTTGTTTATTTAAATGATTAGCCAAAAGCGCTTTATTTTTAAAAGTGAACTAATTCAGCCAGGGACTGAGTAAACTCCAAGGCCACAACATGCAAAGGAAATAAACTGTGAGTTCTAAGCTGGAGAGTTTTAACAGCCCAAGATAAGGTGACTGCAGGACTATCAGGAAAAAAACCCCTCACTTTGCTGTGCTGCAGCACCCAAGCATATTGTCACCCATACATGAAAGGAGAAAAGTGTATATATTAATTTTTCTGTTGAACTGCTAAAATGCAACATTGCCAACACAAGAATTAAAAAAGTTGAGAACTAGGTCACCCAAAACCAGTGACTGCTGATTTTTTTTTTAAGATGATCTCATGAGATTAGCGAGAATTGCTCAAGATTTGGGGGTTTTATAAAGAATAATTTTCAACCCTCTTTTCTTTAATGAAAGCTACATACCACTACAGACCTGTCAAAATACTATTGCTTGTTAAAACTTTCACACAACTGGTCACTCAAGTCATCTCACGGGACATCTGGTAGCTTTGGTAAGTAGTCTTGGTTCCCAGGTTGCCCTAGAAAAAAAGCAGGTTGCTTCTTATTCCAAATGGCCCTACAAACTTTGCCAGAATTGCCTAAGTTCAAGCCAATAAAGTGCTAATACTGGCCTCTTTCAGAGCAGAGAACATTGCCAGGGGCTGTCAAAATCAACATAATTTTTAAAAATGTAATTATAGAATATACTATATATAATATGTTAACAATAAAAACAATTTTTAAAGTAGCTGAAGTAACTTCTGTCCCCAGCAGGCAATGTAGAAGGTCATTCCACAGTAGGAACAATTGGAAACCATCCACTCTGTAGGGATATGGGAAAAGTCTTAGCTCAGATCTCTATGATGCCTTTTTTGTTCTCACAAGTTATTGTTCAAAATGGAATGATTTGACCTACAATGGTAGGTGCTTTTTGCCTAGACTCACCCTTTGTGCAGCCTGAACTGGCGCTGTCTGTCTCCTGCTTGTGGATTGGATTTTGCTACCTTCTTTGTAGTGGAACCCATGAAGTCTTACTGAGTTGCCAGAGGCAGCATGTCTTCTGTCCTGCAGACTGCTTTCCTGGAGTTTAGCAATCCATTTTTTGGGAATAACTTACTTGCCTTTTCAGATATGAGAGGGAAAAATGCATTGATTTCTTCTACACCCTCTCATCCCACAACAAAAAGGCTAAAAGGCTTGAATGGAGGAAACACTGGAAACTGTCTTTTACCTTTTAAGTTCTTATAGACTGCAGATGTCCCTCCTAATTGAAAAACAACAGAAAACTATTTATTTATTTATTTTGCTGGAAGAAGACCCATTGTGACTTGCAGGCACATACTGGAATTAGTTTTTCCAATTTATATTCCCAGTGTTGACAGTTCTTTGATTTTGATTGTGTTTTCTCATCTATAATTCTAGAACATGATCTGGTATGTCTCTGTGAGAATCTCCACTTTCAGCCCTTTGTGGCAAAACTGGAACACATAAGAGATCAACACTTTAAAGAAAGAAATGCAGAGTGTTACCAAAACCATGGCTCTGCAGTTTGCTGAAGATGATATTTTCAGAAAGGTCAATGACCCTACTCTTTCTTGTTGTTTGATGTGATATTTATCTTTTTTTTCCAAGCCAGTGCAGGGCATTTCTGAAAATATCACTCTTGATTTATACTCTCATTAAAACAAAAAATCAAGAAGAAAATGGGGTGTTTGATAGTCTAAATATCACTTTTAATCCCTAGATGTAACATTAGCTATTGTAGGTGTTCAGCTGATAAAGCTCACACTACTGCCTCTTAAATGCACAGATGGCTTGTTTTTCATCACCACTTTCTCCAGCAACTGTACTTTCACCTTCAAACATTTACATAGCCACCTAAATGCTGCACAAACTGTCACCAACAAGATTTATCTCATACACAGGATTCACAAAGCAGCATTTTCAAGCTTGATCCCCTCAATCTCCTCTGGACATTTGAACTTTCCATGCAGCTCCACATTAATGGGATCCCAGCAGCAAACCCCAGCCCTAGGGTCCCTCAGGCCCAGCATGCCAACCCTCTTGCACAGCAGAACAGAGAAGAAATCAAAGGCATGAGAGCCTCCTGGTCAGGGACACTCCTTTGCCCAGGCTGCAATTGGGACCTGGACATGAAAACTTAATCTATTAGAAAGTTTCCATTGCTCTTAAGATGTGGAACGGGTAAATTTCGTCTCTCCTGTTTCTCCTTTTTGTTTCTATATTCACTGGAGAAGAAATGTGCATCTTAGTATCCCAGGTTAATATGAAGGCCATCATGTTTTGAAACACTCTCAATCTCTATCTACCCAATAAATATTTAAATTTATGCTTGAGGGAAGGAGGACAACAGCCATTATTCTTTCTTCTGTTTCTGGAATAGAAAAAAAAGAAGATTGACTCAGACACTCCAGGCCAAGAAGGGGTTCATGGATGTGAAAGAGGTGTGTTTCTAACTGGCCTCCTATTAGAAACAAGTACATTTTGGAGGAAAAATTCCTGAGTTCCTATTCTTCTCTAATTTCCTGTGGGCTAAAATTACCTGATCCTGTAGCCAACTTGTTGGCTTCTGTGTACCTGCTTCTACAAGCCCACATAGCACTCCAAGCAAGAGATAGGGTGCCAAATCTGGAGTTACAAATTCCTCTGGGCAGCCACGGACTAACGTTTTGAACATCTCAGTGTTCAATAGTGCAGTGTCTAATCCTCCCTTGCAGACCTTCTATTTCTGTAGTTACCATACAGAACTAAAAGGAGTTGCTATAGTTTCTTGTATAATAAAAGTTTTAGTAAAACAGGAGCTGATCCGTTGCATGATTAAGAACTGGAATCTGAAAAGAGATCAGTCAGCTTGCCCTTCTCTCATTGTAGAGAAGAATTAGCAGAAAAGTGAATTTTGATGTTTGTTAATATCATATTTCAAAGTCTAAGTATCCAATGAGAGAAAAAGAAAAATAGGTTTTTTTACAAAAAAAAAAAAAAAAAAAAAAAAGGAAAAAAAATAATAGAATGGAATAAGTACCTTTATTTTTAGAAAATGGTTTGTTTCCTTGAGGTTACCCAGCAGCTACTTTCCAAATACATGTCAGCCTAAGAAAAGTTAAAAAAAAATCATGCATTTGAACATTAAAGTATTTTAATCTTCAGAAATTACAGGATAGTACAAATCTAACATGCCTCAGCAATTTTCATTTATTTATTCTGTACTTAGAGAATGAAATAAGTCTGTTCTCTGCAGAATTAAAGTGATTCTTTTTCTCTGACTTTATTTAGTTTATATCCTTGATGACATTTTTACTTACGGTATTATTAATTGTTTTTAAAACACACATATAATGTGCTATTCATTTGTTCCAGCTTAATCAGCTATAAAAAGCAACCAAAGTGATGATCACTGTGTTTCATTAAATTCCCAGATCAATCTTAAAGACCAAGTTGAAAAGCTTTATTTTCAACAGGGATATGTTCTTTAGAGGCTTGTATGATATAACAAGATAGCGGTACCTCATAATATCTTTGTGCTGTCATAACATCTTTCTAACCTTTCCACATGAAAAATTTTGGGTCCAGGTAACAAAAGCATTTGTGAGGAAGAACAGCCTCCTGTGACTGCTTGCAACCTCTGCCTAAAAAAGCAGTGAGGTTATATTCCACTTAATGCTGAAATTTCAGGATGAGGAATCTGAGCGCTCATTTCTGTACAATTAGATTTCTTGTGCCTTTTGATTCATTAATTTCCAGTCATTCATCTCAAGTTTTCAAGTATTTATATTTTTCTATGAGAAATGGTAAGGAAGAATTTGACTTACAGCTAATCCAAGGTTGGACACTAACTATCTGATGCACAATATGGAACCTTCTCCCAGAAAATGCATGCTGATACTAAGCAGCATGAATTTGTGATACATATGCTTGGCACCCACCTTGGCTGCCAATCAGATTTTCAAGCCATCAGGCTCTCTATTATGATGTCTGTGGAGAATTATTTCTCTTTCTGTGTTCCCATCCATGTTTCCTGTTCATCACTAAAACCAGGGTCTGATGGAGTCCAGCTTGTATCCTGTTGAGAGACAAGAGGAAAGTTTTTGGGGAGAGAAAAAAAAACTCAGGATTTTTATGAATCAGAGTTCCACAGTAGACCTAGTTTTGAGCCTGAATCTTCCAAGTTTCAGTGTGCACAGGAAAACTCTTCTACCTAAATAAGTGTGTACCAACTAATAGCCAAATGGAACATAAAAGAACCTGCCAGCAGCTTACTTTATTTGAACAAACTAGATTAAAAGAACAAGAAAAAAAAGATCTTCCTCCTAGCAATTTATTTGGTGTATCTTTGTTGCAAAGCCAGCATTAATATACCCAACTCCTTGTCAACTCCAGACACTGGTAGTTAAAAAGGGGCCCCAGCCTGGAGAGGTTGGACATTTGGGAGGGGAAACCAGGAGAGCATGAGCATAACTGCATGAAATGTAGAGTTGCGTTACAAGTACCTGGGAGATGATTCTCCTGGAAATGAAGGGAGAAAGGTGTCAAGTCAGGGTTCTTTGTTGGTGGTATTGTGGATGAGGTTTTTTTCAAATTGTGAGGAAACTAGCTTGGCTTAAAAACCATAACAGGATCCAGACTGCGTGAAGACAAATTACCTTGAAGATAGTCAGATGGAAATGCACCAACCCATTAAAGTTCTACTTAAAAGCAATTGATGTCTGTGTTAAAATCTTACTGAAAGATACACAAATCCCCCTGACTTTCTCCTAAGGACTTACTGTATATGAGTTTAAAAATGGCAGACAAAGTTCCTATTAATCGCCACCTAAAGGCACTACAGCACTATTCATATACAGATTGTTGGGGGTTTGTTTTCCTTTTTTTCAGGAAATCTTTAGTTAATAAAAATGTGCTAATCTTTATATTCAATATTGAGGCAAGCATCACACCTGGAGAAATCTAAGATGTACAAGTAAGAGGGCAAGTGAATAATAAATATAAACAATACCAGGAGCATGTTTAAACCTTGAATGAGAACATAAGTTCGGTTTTGGATAATCATTTGGATAAATTTAGCTTTTAACGGGATCTAGAACCAACAGAAGTGTTTCACTTTTTTAGACATTCTTACAGAAAGAGGATTCAGTGAAAAATTGTCTTACGGTGTAAGCACAAAATTGTTGAACTAAATTAACAAATAAGAACATGAAGCTCAGACATCTAGGCTTGTTATTCAAGCTAAGAGAAATGCAAAACATATGTATTAGGGAGAAATAAATAGGAGACCAAATTCTGACTGTATTACCCATATAAAATTTCAGTGATCTCACTTGGGCTATCTGCTGATAGATTTTAAAAATACTGTGTTCTTAGTCAATTAAGGGGGTGATTGTAGCAGGTTACAAATGCACTTCTTTGACTTGAAACTAGCTCTTTAAAATGGCAATTTAAGGCTTTAGAAAATGAATGTTTGCTGCAGATCTTTTTTTTTAACAAAATACCTTAATAAAATAGGAGCTTGGTTAAATCTTTATATAGATTTTAAGTGTATAAGACAAAGCCATTATAGAAACATATTTCTAAACTATAAAGCATGTACAGAAGTCCATTTTACATTTAATTGTCAGAGCAGACAACCCACTTCCAACAAAACGCAGAAATATTTATTTTAGATATAAATCATTCCTCTTACAAAAACCTACATAGGAGATTATTTTTATAATCTGATTCTGTTCAGCTCAGTTTACAAGAAAATGTTATTCAGAGATATGCAGACTAGACAACACTTCTCCTTAATGAAGGTCAGTAGGTTCCAGGAAGCAGGTAGCTTCAGCAAGAGTGATCTCCACCACCTGGCTTCATGTTGCAGTCAGATCCACATTAAGTGGCATAATAAGTACAGAGGTGGGGCTTTCTCCCCTCTGCTGCACATTTGGTATTTGCCCTGGAGATAGAGGAAAGATGGTTTGGGGCAGGAAGAAAGAATAGCTGCTGAAACCTTTGTCTGGTTTATTTTAAGTGTATTCTCTAGTGTGGATGTTTTGAGGAAAAGAACTATATCCTGGGTGAAGAACAAACAGTTCCAGGTTTGTCCTAGCTCCTCTTCTGAGCAGATCATTAAGTGAAATCACCCAGATAAATCGAGGCAGAGTATTCTAACGTCCTACCAGTAACTCAAAATCTGCACAGTGGTACAATAGGAAAACATCGATCTAAAACCTTCACTTTTTTAGGAGAGACCTTTCTTGCATAGTGATGGTTCTGGGATTAATCTTGCCCATGCACCACCACTCGCTTCCAGTATTTTAGCAAGCAGATATACTCCAAACTGCTTGTATGGGTGGCAGCAGCACACTTGTACCTACCTGTAGTCTCTCTGCTTCAACTTAGGTTTGACTATCTCCCTGTTCTTGAAATAGAGAGGAGAGCAAAAATGCCTTGCAGAAATGAGCTTCCACATCTGTCAGAAACCTTAGCCTTGTAGTTTCCACAAAGGTCTCTTTTGTTCTCATGCTTTGAACCCCTTAGTGGAAATGAATTACAATGCCATGTATCATTAGTGAACATATCCTTGTGAAATATGTGGTAGATCATTTCCTCTGCTCTCTTAAATGGGAGCAGAAAAGAAATTACTAGAGACTGAATCTCAGCCTTGAAAAGGATAGAGTGATATTGGTCAAATATCACTCTACTGGTCAAATAGGAAAAAGACGTTTGAAGAACTAATCATGTCTACTTTCCTTGTCTCTTAATTTGAAACTTTTGTCACATGTCTGGTAAAGTGACATAAAAATCTCGGGAGGTGAAAAGAGAAGGCTCCTGCCAGACTCAGCTCTTGGCCAAGCAGGTGAGCACACAGGATCTGTAAACACACTGTCCTGACTCCATCTCAAGCTTAACTGCAGAGAGCAGGTTACATGCAGGAGTGAGCCACAGATGGTGCCACTTCTCCACAGCAGTCAGGGCTGTACTTACCTGTGAAAAATATATAGCGTTTGTAACGGCCAGAGGGTAATCCTATCTGTTTTTTTATATTCACGTTGCTACTTGAATTAGGGAAAAAATGCTAATGGGAAATTATAACTCTGTTATGTATTCCACGGGAATAGCGGTATATGAACTCCCCTATAGAGTTGCCAGTGAATAAACAATAATTAATGATTGCTTCAATGTGTTACTAAAATTTTGATGGCAGTGTTAGGCCTGAAATAATGGTGAGCTGTTTTAAGGCATTACTGAGCATGTGTCATTCTCATTTCCAGTGGTAAACTACCAAATGTGAAACTGGTCGTGGAAAACCTCCAAGGGAATATTGAAAGGAGCGTGCTAAATGTGTTTATGCTTTTACTCAGAGCTAACACACAAAAAAATCTCTTAAGGTGCACAGATCTTATGTGGACCAGAGAGAATATTTGTTTTCTGTGGTCCGCTTAACAGAATAGGAGGTGTAAGGAGAGGAGTATTAAATGACCAACACATAATACTTTCCCTCCCCAGCAGACAACTTTGCTTGTACTAGTAAGAAATTACTAACCAGAGTAGTGAGCTGTGAATGGAAGGTGATTGTTTCCAGGTGTCATCTTTTCCTTTTGTAAGGACATCCTTGGATCACTAAAAAAAAACCTTTTTCTAGCTAATTCCTCCCACCCTTCCATCTCCTTGTGCCAGTAGGAAAGGCAACAAAAAAGACAGACAGATAATACATATGAAAAAGTTTGAGAAGCACCAAGTGATTTGAAAAGTGCGGTGTCTTCATATCTTCTCAGGAGGAATCTAAGCTCATAGTGCAAGATTTCTGAAAATTTTTACTTTTGATATTTCTGATCTTTTCTCTATTTAATAAGGCTGGAGAAATATTCAGTGCTGTAACTATCTTATTGTGATAAAAACCAGATGATTGATCAATACTGTCAGTAGTCAACACTTGAGGCTCACAACCTCTAGTGGGGGCTAAAGAATCTGGAAAAATTGGCTTGGCAAATGAAAAATGAATTGAACTTCTTATTTGTGAAAATAAGCTATTATCAGGATTAATTAACCACATTTCTAAGTATCTTTAACTGGAAAAATTAGAGGGTCCCCCTGCTCTTTCACCTGTCAGCCCAAGCTGTTTATCATTATGGTTTAACAGTGTACACAGGTTATATTCTCCTTTCAGCTTGTAATAGGTTTAGAGGTCGAGTGTGGGAGAATGAAAAGGTCTATGATGCTTAAATCATTTCCTGTACAAATAGGTCTCCACTATTTTTGCTGTATCTATTCATATCTCCCACATCTACTTATCCTGTGAGTGTACTAAAACTTAAATAAAGAATCCAACTCTTTCTGCTGCTAAAATATGACCATCTGGTAAAGTTATGCTTGTCTCATTCCCTTACTGTGAACAGGTACACTTGTCTTTCACACCAATTAATTTAATGTTGACCTAATTATTTTAATATAGCATTGTTCTTTTCACTTTCCAGCTTTTTTCTGGATCAGGCAATACTTTCATATTTATTCTGTTGTTTTTAATTAAAAATATTTCTATAATAAATTTAAGTGCAGGAAATGCAACTCTGAGCACAGGGGAATTGATAAGAACTAGACATGTTACCCTTGTGAAGTTTGTCTGTCACTACATGATACACTACAGATAACTTTCTTCAGTAGGCTAGATATTTTTATATAATATGTGAGACATATCATCATATAGGTTTAGTGATAAGTGTTATCTTTCATTTTTTCCTTTCTAAAAGAAAGTCAGAAACAGAGCAATTACCTTTCAACTGCTTTACTGAAATGGATTTGATACCCATCTAGCCCTGAAGATTTGCCTTTCCTGGAATCCCAAACAAAAGATTTACAATCATTATATAAAACCAGGGAAATCTAATTTTCAGTTGTTGTCATCAATATGAGCTCTGTTTATGTGGGATTTATACATAATACTGAAAAAAAAATGTTTAATGGCTGCCTTAATTTCATTTAGCTTGGTCAGTGTTCCTTTGGGCACACTTTGTAAGCCAATAGGGTATTATTCTATCAGGTTTATTGCTATTTTATCCGTCTCCAACTTGTGCATTTCATTAAGAATAGTGTTATCATCTAAGTAGAACATTTAAGCTCTCCTCTTAGAGTAACAGTCTATTCCTACAGGTTCTACTTGCTTTTGTTTTTGCAAAGGTTTTCAGAGGTAGTATGATCAATTCTTTTAAAACGCTCATTTGCCTGTGTGGCTGGAAGATCTGGCACAATTATTAATTACAGCTTTTGAATCTTTTGACTGTATGTTTTGTGTTATTTCATCATTTTCACTCAGAATTCAGAAATTCTGTTAATTTCTCAGGATATTTTGAATTATTGCTTTTGCCAAAGGGAACTAGATTTTGTTTTATAGTAGCATCCTCTTGTAAAATCATCTATGTCAGTCACATGCAGCAGACACAAAGTTTGCATTTCTGTTTCATATTTGGGAACATTTTTAAGAGAGAGAAAATAAACCCCACCATTCTGTTTTGGTTTTATTTCAGTTGTTGCCTGTGTTTGAAACTAAACCCAACTGAACAGGGGTAGATGGTTCACCTGTTACATTTTCGTTAATTTGCATGCTTGATGAGCTTTTTCACTGATCAGTCTTATTCTGGAGGAGAAAATAAGATTTTTTTTTTTCTCTGGTATCATTTTGCCAACAAGCAAAACAGTATAATCAAAGAAAGCCAGGGAATTATGCATACCAGTAAGCTTAGTTTTAATTCCCCAGAAAACTTCTTGAATAAATAATCAAACTGACCATTTAGAAGCACTGAAAAGAAAATAAGGACATGGGTAAAAGCCAACATGGATTTGTGCACAAACCATGTTGAACTGACCTAACTTCAATGGAGAGCAGAGTATGAGGGCTCACAGGCAGGAGAACCACACATGATATTGTTGTAAGCAATAAGGAAATGTGTTCTCTACTAATATATAGGTAGGATCAGTTAAAAAACATTGTTTCTATAACCTGTGTTTTCATTATTTATGTTAACTGCTGTAAATATTTAACAGACCCAGCCTTTCTTGTAGTCTCATACTCAATCTTTCTTTTGATTTTAACAATGATCCATTGATCACTGCTTTCTGGGTCCATTTTTAAGAATGTCTTTACGCTGCAGAATGGAGTTAGAATTCAAATTAATCTTGATAACTTGCTTTGAAAAAAAAAATATCACATACTACTCAATACGGACAAAAGGGAGATACCTCACCTAGAAAGGAATAATCTGCCAGGCAAAAACAGGGATTAACTAGTGGGGTATCAGCTCTGCAGGAAGAGATCTGAAGGGCTATATGGGAAACTAAATAGGAGTCAATATTGTTACACTTGTGAGAAAGGCATAAGCAGGAATATAGTATATAAAACCCGCAGAAATAATTCTCCACTCAGCACTGTTAAGACTTCAGCTGGAGAGCTGCAGACAATTTTGGGTACTGCAGTTTTTGAGAAGGACTTACACTAATTAAAGTCTGAAAGCAACAAGAATGGTTAATAGTTTAGAAATGGTGATACGGGAGGAAAGCTTGAGATTGTACTTTCTGTACCTTTTAGGGGTGATGAAACCACCAAAGATCTTGTTCCTGAGAGCAAATTTGCCAAGTAGAGGTATAGAATCTGTCCTGGGGCACAGGAATGAATCATGCAACTTTTGGTTACTCTTCCACCTTTAGTATTCTAAGAAACTATCAACTCTTACCCCAGTGTCTCTATGTCAAGGACTCTGTGCCTGAATTACTGACTACACACATATGGAAGGGGCATAGGCTCGGGACTTGATATGTAACCATCCATTCTGCTTAATTATTGGCATAAGCCCTGGCATAGTTTTGGTGATGCCAAGGCATCATTTGGGGCATAAGTTTGCCCCAAGGATTGCTCCCAGGTGGCTGAATATAAAAGGTCACTTTGACGCGGGGGCTGTGGGTGGAGAGGGTAAAGAGCTCAGCTGCAGGAGCACAACTGTGCTCTACACTTTTCTTCAGACCCTGCCGTATTTATTAGCATAGGCAACAGCGTGGTTTCTGCATAGACCTCCAAACAAATGTCAGGTCTTTTACACAGCAACTGTAGACTCATTTATATCAGTCACTGTGCTGCTCTTTACTACCCTCGTGTCGTGGTTTAACCCCAGCCATCAACTAAGCACAAAGCAGCTCCTTGCTCACTCCTCCCTGCTCCTAGTGGGATGAGGAGGAGCATAATAAAAAAAAAAAGAAGTAAAACCTGATAAGTTTAATAAGATTAATAACATAAAATATAATAATAACAATAGTAATTAAGATATAATTAAAATTGTAGGGAAAAGGAATATAATTTTTTTAAAAAGGAGAGAAACAAGAGTCAAGAAAAGTTAAGTGATGTACAATACAATTGCTCACCACCCATTGACTGACCATCTGAAGAGCAATCAACCTCCCCCACCCAGCCAACTCCTGCCAATTTATATGACATCCTATGGTATGGAATATCCCTTTGGCTAGTTCAGATCAGCTGTCCTGGCCACACTTCCTCCTAGCTTCTTGTGCACCTGCTCGCTGGCCAGAGCATGAGAAACTGAAAAACCCTTAACTTAGGATAAGCACTACTTAGCAACAACTAAAACATCAGTGTGTGGTCAACACTATTCTCACAATAAATCCGAAATGCAACACTGTACCAGCTACTAGGAAGAAAATTATCCCAGCCCAAACGAGAACACTTCTTCCTCTGGTTCCAACTAAGTTTCCTCAATTATGCTCAAATCATCCTAGTCATCCTCAAAAAAAAAAAAAAACTGTTTCCAAAATCTAGAACATACAAGTGTAACTAAGAATAACTGCCCCCATTTCTTCCCTGTTTTGATTTTGCTTGTGCACGCAGGAGTTTAGCTAGTGAAAATAAATTACCAACAGTGCTAAAGTAGAAAGGCAAAGCCAAGCAGTCACTAGTGACATTACAGCACCTTCAGCCACCTGTCCCATTGTGGTAGAAACCAAGGGGGAGGCCCACAGCAATTTAGAGTGAACGTGAGAAATGACATGAGAGGTGAGAGGAGAGACAGCTACAACCGAGAGGAAGAAGCACCTATTTGAGGGTTGCAGCTACAGTCAGTGTAATAAACAGCTGTCACCAACCAGCAGCATCCCTGTCACTGTCAGTTCTTCAAAGGTTCAATCAGATTGTGTTACTGTCACTGATCAAAGCCAGTGAATGATGGACTAAACATGCTGACCTTGTGGTCTGCCTATGATAAACCCCTGCAATACTGCTCACTATAACTGTGGGCATTTAGACTGCTTTCTCAAGTTGTATTTGATAGAAGTCAATCCTAATGAACAGTGTAGGTGGAAGATAAATGAAAACATCCTATCAATACTGGCAAAATGTCACAAAGGCTTATTTGAGCTTCATCATCAACTGATCTGACTGAGTGTGAATCCTCATGTACTCTCTGTTTGCACCATAATTGTAGAAAATAACTCTTACAGTATTTCCGGGGAAAGCATTCCTTCTGGTTGCTCTAGGAAAAATAACAAATGTCTAGTAATGTAGCCATTTTAATTACATACTGTTCAATTAGTAGATTACAATTTTTTTTTTTTTTTCCAGGAAGCTGAGCAGTTTCCTAACGGGAAACTCTGAAGCTGCAGGTAGATGACTGCATGTCATGTAGCAAAAAAGTTATTTATCAAGCAGCTGTTGCTACCCTGGTTTGAAAAGGCATCTGGATTTAAAAAAGACCCAAAATCCAAACCAGCTTTTAGTAACTTGTACTTCAAAATTTCAAAGTTCCAATGTTTTTCAATTACGTGGGCAAGCTCTCCAGAGCTTTTTAAAGCTTTTAGTAGAGGTTTTAAGACTCTTACAGATGGAAATACAGAAGCTGTATTTCCTAGATGGCAAGAGGAGAGTCTCGTCACCTGTGTAGTCAGCAGCTGGAGCAGGATTAATTAGCAAAGATGAGAAGATTGTTGTGCCTGAACTTGCAAGACAAATGGAAAAAATACCTTCATTCTTAGACCAGACTTCAAGCAAAACATATATATATATGTGTATATATATATAAAGAAAGTTATTTATGACTAAGACTGAAGTTTCACTCACCTATTCCAAGCTGATAGATATTTTAGATATAGAGGAACAGCTGAACACAAGTAATAGTCAACTATATTAAAGTTAGAGATGAGCTATAATATTTTGTTCAGGACAGTTCTCACATTTACTGACATAAAGTTACTTATGTTGGAAAACTGCAATTTTTGTGTGAGATATCTGTGACTACATCTATCAGCTTGATGTATACTCAATTTGTGAGCTGAGTTTTAACTCGTGTTTCCCTGTAGTGGAGAAGTCATACTGTATCATGGCAGGGGAGTTCCTAATGCAGTTTGCAACCTATGGGGGAGGACTTAACCTCCAGGATGCTGAAGTTAATATACTGCTGCAAATACTTGTGAAACAGTTGCTGTTTCCTTTGGACCAGATTACTACTTCCCATTTACATTACCTTCAAGCTGCTCCTACTATTAGATTCATTTCACTTATCCCTGGTGTATACATTATGTCACCTTCAGCTCACAATGAAGAATTCAGAAATGGTGTCAAAAAGGATATAAATCATGTGTCAGCATTCTGCCAGAGGCCTGAAGGACTGGAACTGAAAGAGGAATTGCCTGAAGAGTCTTGGCCAGTGAACATTATATTCAGATATATCTGGCTGTAAATATAACTTGTACAGAGGGTGATTCTTTTACAAGCTTTCCCCTCCTTATCAGTTGTTAAAATGAACTCAAAGAAGCAGAATATTTTGTTTCTGTTACGTGTTGACCACTGACTTCAGAGAAAAAGAGCAGGAGCCCTCCTCATGCTGTCTGCACTAACTGGTCAGATGAAACTGTAGACCTTACTGCAGAACATGGAGAAGCAGTGGGACTGCTTTCTTCTAGTGCCTCTATCTGCAGGAGTCATTCTGTAAGGTGACTTTATAACATGTGTTTTTCCTTATCTGGAACCCACGGAAGTTCATAATCTTATGATTTAAATCAAGCCCCTGCCTTCTCTGTGGGAAAATCTATGGCTTCCACATAAAACCAGGGCAATGCTAGTGTAAGGGATAGTGAATGAATGATTTCTGTGATGTTAATGTGTCATTGTTTATGAAAGTGTTGACAAAAATACCCACTCCAGTAAAAAATGAATTCACAAAACAATTTGCAGTGCAAATCTCACTTCTACAGTATGCCTGCTGAATGATCTGTTATAAATTAGCTCATTTAAAAATTGGTTAAGTTTGCAGACTGTTATATTCCCTCTGGACTAGAAGCTCTATGCATACTGTCTTGTGGGGGATAAAAAAGTAATTACTGAAGATCACCCTTTCCCAGGCAAGTGCTGTGGACTGTTCAACCACTCATTTACAATTTTATCCCAGGATCCCCGCTGAAATAGGTTTTTAGGTGCTAACTGGGGGCTAACAAAGTGGTTATTTAAATTCACTACATTTGAGAAAACTTAAAACATACTTTAAAATTGTGTGGTATAATTGAAGATGTTACTTTTGTGGGAAAAAGGAGAAGCAATGGAATAAGATTGTGTGATGAGGGTTTTAAAAATATTTTTTCTCTCTTTCACACAGATACTGACTGCTTCCTGATTCAATATAATTTCTAATTCTTTCTTAACATGTAGATTGAGTAATAAATAATAGTTTACTGTGTTACCAGCTGTAATATTTGAACCTTTCCATATATTAAAAATACGTGTTTTTAAATGTTCCTTTGAGAAACATTTTTAAATGTTAAGCATTTGTTACAGAATACAATAAGATAAAGAAGAATACTTCTAATAAATGACAGGTTGTTAGCAGTCTAATTGCATATATTTGCTTTGGAAACAGTTAATAAATGCAACCAATACTATAAGACTTGCTTTCTTCTAATGAAGTATGTGCTAGTTGAAAACAGGATTTTTTTTTTTTTCCCTATATTCCTCCTGTGTGGCTTTTTTTCAATTATTCTGTGTAGTGAAAGCAGTAAGTTTTGCTTAGCGTGGAAGATACAGTTCCTGTTCAAAGGATCAGATTTTCTTTTGGTGTAAGTGAATTGAAAACAGTTTAGCACTGGTCATTTAAGCCATCCAAGATTCTGCTTTTCATTATGGCCTTTCTCCCCCCTTTCCATCCATTTCAAACAACATTGCTGAAAAGGTACTGAGGTCAAGATCTGCAAAGTTCTTTCCTTCTTTGAAGTCAATGTGATTTACCTTCCTAACTGCCTTTGAGCAGCCCAGACTGCCTGATACAGTAATGTGAAGGCACATATGAAGTGAAACCATCCCAATTTAAATTTTAATGTGGTTGCCTTCAATGCTTTAGGAAAAAGGAAAACAAAAAAACACTCAAAAGAAAACAAAGAATAAACCAAAGGGAAGCATTTCATAGGCCTTCAAAAAAAAAGTTTTATTCCTTGTTGATCCTTCCTCTCTAGAAATTGTAATATGAGTGAAACATTGTACAACAAGGAGCTCTCAGGTGATTCCCTGTCATTTCTGGCTCTCCTTCCTGAAGCATACATATGTCAATACCACAAGCTTGCTTTACCTGGGCTGTGATACCTGGTCTTTGAAGTTCACTGAAATGCTGTGTGCTACAGTGGCACCAACATATAATTCTGCAGAATTCAGTGGCGATCATCCCAGGTACAAGAGGTCCAAACAGTGCTCGCTTAGCTCACATTTCAAATTGAAAAATCAGGCTCATGATATACTGAAGCTGTTACTCTTCATAGATACCTCAAGTTTTCAACTTTCAGGTAATGTGATGTATTCAGAAAGCATAAAATGCAGCAGGTAATAAAAATCATAGAAATTTTATGTTAGTACTTATTATTACTCCCCTACAGAGATAAATGAAACATATCATGTCTGCTGCCAACAAAAATAGTGCTGGTATTTTTTGGAAGACGTTTTCTACCTCACAGTGATTTCAGATTTATATTTTGCATTGAAGTGTGTGCTGCAAATCTGGAAAACTTATCACAGAAGGTATGATGTAAAAAGTCTCTTGCAGGATGTGTTGTTGGACTAACAGGATGCCATATCTGGTAAAACAAAACAGATATGTCTCAGTGGCTGTTGTGTTTCCCTACTCAGTCACAGAGAGCATGTTGCAGCTTTTAGTCTATTGCTTGAAGTCCATCCAGACCATCTGCACCCATATAGCTGGCAGTGAAGCAAAATGCTATGTGGTCAGACTTGCACTTTGTGGAAAAAAAGGCAGTCTTTTTGACCTCCCAATTAAGTCACCTATTGATTTCAGGAGTTTGTAGCCAGCATTGTTAGGTATTTTGCATGAAGTAGTTGAAGGATGTAGAACAGGTGAAGAAACTTCTATGAAAGTTATATGCAATACACTCATGCAATACTCAGAGGGCCTCCTGGCAGCCACCAGCCGAAAACCTACTGGAATCACTGGAAATCATCTGCTGGTCATAACAACCAGACACAGAGTTTGGTTCATCTTGTAAACAACACGAACATCACATTTAAACAAAGTCCTTCCCATGAAAAGCATGAGTTACTAAAGATCTATTGTGTGAAATTTTCCCAGTGTTTTTAAAGGAATTCTCATTGCTGATGACGTTGTTTGACACTTGCTCTATAAATTCTTGCAGTGTAATAGACTAAAGATGATGAACAAGGCATTGATATGAGACACTCAGCAACGGACGGTGAAATATCACTCTTTGAGTGTTTGGAGCACAATTTTAAACAGATAGGTACTGGAATGCTCTTATGACCAATTCTATTTAGATTATAGGAAACGTGAATTAATTATATCATTGTTTTATTTTTTCATTCTTAAAAGTCCAAGTCCCGTTGCTTACATTAAAACAGGTTTATACTGTTTATCTTAAGAACTAAACTTTCCCTACTCAAATCGCTAATTTCACAGTTATATGAAAATGTGTAAGTAGGTGCTATAAGCTGTATTCAGTTCCTGTTCAAAATGACATAAACAGGAAAAAAACATATTCATTTTTGTTGGTTTTCTGAAGCAAACTGATCCACTCAGAACTACATCAATCAATTTCTTTATTCACACTACTTCATAATATATAATAATGAAGATGGAGGACCATGAATGTCTGCTATCTAGTACTGGAAGCTTAAGTGGAAGAGAGATTATACGATTCTTTTTTTTTTTTTTTCTAATGGAGATACATAACATGTTACTGGAAATTTATTGACATACTAAAATACCAACAGATGACACAAAAAATATGTATTACCCCAGAGATCTGTTATAATGCTTCTCCGTTTCTTTTTACTGATCACAGGTCATGGTTATATGCTCCCCACAATAGAGTCTATTCAACTCAGGGGCTTGCTCTTTCCCTTCAGTGGTGTATGTCCTTAACAACTCTCCCCATACCTTTTGTGAGCTCTAAGTTCAATAGCCCTTTTTTTTTTCTTCATAATAACTACAGCATTCTTTCCATAGATACTATATGTTGTAGTGTGATAAATACAGGCAAGTGAAGTCTTTCTTGGTTCTGGTGCATGCAAAAAAAACGTGCAGTGGGTTAATTAAGGAATTATGCATTTCTGTTATTTGAAGTAGGCTAATAGGAATATTCTTTGTGTCCCTGCTTTGATAAAGCAAGGCATTTAACAGTCCCCCTCAATTTAGCCTCAAATTAGAGGGATTAGTATGTATCCTTACTTGTGTTTTTCTTCCTTGAAACATTATAGCTATCTATCTAAATTGATTTCGGTCTACTTCAGACCATTGAAAGACACCCTTGGTTAAGCCAGTTATCCCCCACTTAGTCAGTTTAGTGTAATTTAGTAATCTCCTGATGCAAACTGAGAAAGTTTTAATAGAAGCTTATACTGGGGCAAGGAAATATATGAAGAGAGGTTTGCAACAACTGACCTGGAACAATTTAAAATCAGGTATCTTCCTGAATCCAGGGCCATGGCAAAAAGCCTCTGAAGCTGTAATGCATAAGCAGTGACAGCTAGTTTAAAGAAACCATATATGGAGATGTGTGCTATTTCTTTAAAAGCTATAGAAGGAAACCAGGCAGTAGGAGCCTTGGGGAAGAAGTGGTGGTAAATTAAATGAAGGAAGAGAAGATTTAGGGCCAATAATAGTTTTCTAAATTCTAATAATGATCTTTGAGAGTGCTCGGAGAAATGCTTTGTGATTCTTTATAGCTGCTGCAGGAGAGCTCTTGTCCTAAAACTTCAGTCAGTATCTTGTTTGAACTGAGTCCTTATCATCCATCCTGATATTATTTTCCATCTTTGTTCTGTTAGCATAAAGACCAAAGGCTTGCTTTTAAAAAATGTGTATTAAACATGATTCTTTATTAATCAGTTGATGTCAGTGCTTGTACCTAAAAACACTGACTTTGGGACACCACACCAATGCTAAACCTCAGCCTCTACATCTAAATTTTCTGTGAACTGGACTTAAAGGTGACAGCTTCTATTGTTTTTTAGAGCAAGAACAGCCCAGCAGCTTCCCTAGATTGGACCCAAAGGGAAATTTGTTTATGCTGCTGGGGTACAGTTGCGGAGCCACCCCAAGCTGAGAAGTAAGAGAGGAATGGTGCTGGCTTCTGATCTGTTTGGAAATAGTCAATGAAGAGTAGTGTATGCTTTCTAAAAATAAAATAAAAATGTAGGTTTTCTTTATTAGCTCCAACTTTGTCATGGGATCTGCCTCAGCTCTCATGGATGCAAAGGTGTCTGAATGAGTTTGTTAGCCCAGCATGTTGCTGGTTCCTGCAGTAAAGGCAATGAAAATTATGCCAAAGCCAGTGGCCTCCACAGGTGCCAGGGGTAAGCGCAGACCTTAGTGGTGCAAAGGCTCCCAACAGGGTCCAGCCCAGGCTTCCTTAACAAGTCCTGTGTGCTAGTATAGTGCAGTTGCCAAGCTGCTGAAGTATTTGTGACTGCAGGCCTACAGCATGGGTCCTACAGTTAGGATCCCTGTGTCCACATTTCTTCCTAGGGTGCAGGAGCACTTAGAAAACTGCCAGCAAAGGAAAAACCTTGCATTCTGTCCTGTATTCTGTCCCTGGAGAATGCAATTAAATGCTATAAAATCAGGCTGCATCTTCTGAACCATTTAAGGCTGAAGCTGAGAAAGGGGGATAAGAAATACAGCTTGGCTTAAAACCTGTGTAGAATCACACAAGTGAACACTCCTAACTCTTTCAAAACTTCGCAGTGCACAGTTTAATGTTTTTCTTTGAAGTACATTGTAGTTCACCAGAAAGCCAATTGTATCCTGGGCTGCATCAAAAGAAGTGTGGCCAGCAGGTCGAGGGAGATGATTCTTCCCCTCTACTCCACTGTCATGAGACTCCACCTGGAGTACCGCATCCAGTTCTGGAGCCCCTATTACAAGGAAGATATGGACGTTCTGGGACATGTCCAAAGAAGGGCCACAAGGATGATCAGATGACTGAAGCACCTCTCCTATGAAGGCAGACTGAGAGAGTTGGGGTTATTCAGTCTGGAGAAGAGAAGGCTCTAAGGAGACCTTATTGTGGCCTTCCAGTATCTTAAGGAGGCCTACAAGAAAGCTTGTGAGGGAATTTTTAGGATGTCTGGCAGTGGTAGAACTAGGGGTAATGGATCAAAGCTAGAGGTGAGTAGTTTCGGATTAGATGTTATGAAGAAGTTCTTCACCATGAGGGTAGTGAGACAGTGGAACAGGTTGCCCAGAGAGGTGGTGGAAGCCCCATCGCTGGCAGTTTTTAAGGCCAGGCTGGATGGGGCTCTGAGCAACCTGATCTAGTGGGAGGTGTCCCTACCCATGGCAGGAGGGTGGAACTAGATGATCTTTGAGGTCCCTCCTAACCCTGACAGCATTCCATCTACTTGGTTTATAAATACCAATGCTCTAATAATGTAGCAATTGAATTATTTTTCCATGAAGTTATCAGTTTTTTTGTTAATATTTTTTGCAGGTCACAGCAAAGGAGAGGGGGAAAGCACTGAAAGTATGCAAGTCAAAGAAGCTTCATTTCCCCTTTAGCTGAGGTAAAAGGCTTCTAGTCTCCCTGGGTAGAACATAATCAGCAGAAAAATTTTGCAGAAAGACCTACTTAGGGTATAGGATGATAAGGTCCTTTCCTTTCTTATTGTCATTTTTGCAGAAAATATTACATTTCTGAATATGCTCTCTGTAAGCATGCTTATATACATTTCAACTGAAAAATAACATGGAGATTATTCAGCATATTTTTCCCCCACAATTTATTTTCCAGTTTTGCAGGATTATGCAAATCATCTCAGCACGTATTTTTCGTTTGCAGTAGGAACACCTTTATGTCTTTACATCTTGTATTTCCTCTGTCTTGAACTAAATAGCATCCTCCAGTCAGCAGTGAGCATATATTGATCTTACTTATTAATCCCTCTCTGACATCTTCCACCTTTTATTTTCCTGCCAATTTGCATTTCCTTTTTAAGAGTCAAATCTTTCCTTGCAACTTCAATATGATCTCTTTTAATCACTTTTGAGGACTTACTTGTCTTCAGTTCTCCAGATACACTACAGTCACTCTTTATTCTGAAAGCCTGTCAGACATTTTAAATATCATATAGAACAGAGAGATACATTGATTTAGTAGTTTGGGCTTTCCTGTGCCACCTCCAGGGCTTTAAGAGTCTCCTTCTCCTACTCTCCCTTGCCACACAAAGCCTGAGTTTCCTCTTCAGTGCTTTATTTCCTTTCACCTGGCTGTTCTGTCCAGTTCTCCATGACCTCTCCATGCTGTAATGCTCTGTGTTCATGAGTTTCAAGCTAAGAACTTTATTACTGCAACTAATTAATTGATTAATGGAACTTAATACTTGCGTCATAAATTCTTCTTCTGTGCCTACACGTTCTTATTTGTCCAAATTCTTTCTTTCCAGTTGTGCTGGCAAACCCTGTTCCCTTTAAATCACTTCTGTGTTTCAGGTAACTTATCTTCACAGAAAATCCCAGGTTTTCCTTCTAACATTCAAGATATTGTACACATCTGTTTCTTACTGCTTAGCTGCTGCTGTTACCTTTTTGTGTGAACTTTCATTCTGATCCTTTCTGCCAACATGTCAAGCTTTGAATGCTTATTTGGCTTCACACTCTTCTGCCCATAATTTATGCATATTGTCATTGCACTGGATTAATCTGTAAGTCTGCAACAACCTCTTCCTTCTTCCTTTTGTTGTGATAGCAACACTCTTAATTAATTTATTAATGATAGCTGTATCAAGAATCCCAATCCCTGTGTCTGCAAACTACAGCTAGCTTTGCAAGATTCAGAAAATTTATATACACACATACCAACCCCTATAACTATATGAATGTTTTCCTGTTAGCCTTGCTCCTTAATGCTTATTAAACTTCCTGGTTAAATAAACAAGTCAGGGGGCCTACATCCTCAGAAGCCATGTCTAGTTCATCCTGCAAGCCAACAGCTTTTTTCGACTGTTTTACTATATGTATTTTAAAATCATATAAATTTCCTCGACTTTGAGGCACAATTATATGTGACTGTATTTCTTCCTCTGCCCCAAACTTAATTATATGTTAATTAACTGACTGAACAATTATCCTTGTCTATGTTATGAGATACCCAAAAATTCATAAAATAATTGCGTTTTTGTTGGGGTTTGGAGTGGTTTTTTTCCCACACACACACACACAAAAGAAATTCAAAAGTATGAAATCTGACAAATAAGCTAGAAAATTAATTCCTAATTACAGTGTTGGATGTAAGCATATTTAAGTGCATCTTATTAAAACTTCAAGGGCTGTCAAAGGAGCATATCTATTACCTGAAGTTATTTATTCTCTTGCTTCTCTAGAAGTTGAAAAATAGTATAAGTTAGAAGGCATGCATGAAAAACAAGGCAAGTAGCCATTGGAATTGCATGGAATTTCTTATTGTGAAAATTTACTTTTTAATTAATCTAGCAATGAAACAGAAAGCTTAGACACAATATTGAAATTATGAAAATATTGTATTGTTCCATTCACAACAAAGTAACTTATGAAGAGTCTATTAAAAGATAGTGATAAGGGGTTTTTTACCTATAAAGAACAGTATATAAAGCTAAACAAAGATACCTAAGAGCAAGTATATAAATCAAGCAGAATTAATAAAGCAAACCAAATGTCTAAGAATGTGGCCTTGAGGTGATACCTTTAGCTTTGCCTGAAAAATGAAGCAACTTTGTCAACATTTGTGATAGTGCCTTTCGGTGCTCACCGCAGCATCACAAGGTCATATCTAACCAAAATTTCTCTTTAAGGATGCACAACAGTCATTTGTTAATTTGCTGTCTTTTGTCTTTCAGCTAAGGACATTTTTATTGATATAGGACCCCTGTAGAGTTCAGCAGGAATTTGAAAATTACCAGAGCTAGGTGACTAAGCTTGTAGTATGAAACATCCCTGGGGAGTCTGAGTGGTCACTCGAGGGCTGTGAGCTGGATGCAGCTGTTAGCTCCAGGGCTTGTGCTGCTCACAATGTGTAACAAGCAACATGACGTTGTGTCACCATTGTTGTCCAGCAAGACAAGAGCTCCCACAAGAGCTGGGAGACCCTGTGAGAGAAACTGCACTAATAATGGATCTGGAACAGAGCTCGCTGGCAGCATGCCTTGCCCATTTTTGTCCTAAAGCAGAGTAGTGGGCCACGTTGGAGCCATTTTCTTGCCTGCAAGGTGCCCCCACAGCTCTTCTTACCTGTGGTTTTTCAGAGAAGCTGATACCTGCCCTGAGAATAGGGAACCAAAGAACAGTTTTGGAATGAGGTTCACAATGAAGCTGATTAGCCCAAATAAATTTGGGGTCCAGAACAATATCTGGTGCAGGTTGCAAATCAGAACATCTTTTTGATGAACTGTGCTGGTTTTCCGTGTAGAGTGTATCCCTGCTGAGCTGTTATCCCAGGCAAGCATAGGTGCCAGTGTTTTCTTACTTGAGTTGATGAATCTCACTGTTTGAAAAGCACTACTTGCTCTTCACCAGCAGGACCTACTCTTTAATGCACATCAAGGTGGGACATATTAGCTTCCAGTAACCCTGCAGTAATTTTTTTAGGTATTGTTTAAGCTCATAACTAAATCAAATGGTATTTGAGTGCCATTCAAAAGTGAGTGACAGTTTTGTGGAAGAAATTCTTGATGTGCACCTCCTGATCTCAGTCCCCTGGTTCCCTGCTTCATCCTTCACAATGGTCTTAAAAAATCCTATTCTTACCCTAGGTGAAGTTCCCTTAATATAGCTATCTTATTAGCAAATGTACTGTACGACTAGGCTCCACAAAGTGCTTAGGCATGGCTGAGCCATCCATTGATTTTGCTGGAGTCACAGATATCACAGAAGATAATTATATGTGTAAGTAAGTGCAGTAACAGTAACATAAAATAAGAAGAAAATACTGTTGTAATGGCTATTAAAAGTTTAGATAGTAGAGAGAGGAATGAGGAAAGATATTTAAGAAAATATAATTTCTCTGGGATTTAGTATAGCAGATTTTTTTTTTCTGAAGCAACCTTTCATGTAGTAATATCAAACTAGCAACACAGTTGTATATAATTGTTCAGGAAAAAATATCCATGTTATTATAAAATTAATGTCTCCTTCATAATCAAATATATAATAGATCAGACATTTCCAATGTTATTAAAGAGCTTATACATCAAACATGAAAGTGTTATCAACTGATGAGGAAAAAATACATTCAGGTTTAAAAATATCATAAAATATATTTTTATTTACTACTGGAATCTCTGTGAAAAGGAATACTGCTTTTTCTCAGATGTTAGTTTTCATGCTTTTCCATGGATAGTATGCATGCACTTATTACATAAGAAATAAAATTGCATTTCAGACATCCATTTTAATTCCAATGAACATTGCATCAGATTCTAAAGGAACATTATTTTGAAGGTAAGTAGCAATTCTGAATAAGCAGAATACCTGCTGCTTCTTAAACTGCTGATAACATTTACACTTTTTGCATTAATACAAAACTTTCAGAAGCACATTATTACAGCTTTTGTATAAAAGCTGTGAATAAATTGAATGTATTTGGGGTTTTATTTTATTTTTTCTCTAAATACAATAATGCTTGTCATCTGGCCAAACTGGCATTTTGCTGACAAGCTTGAGAAGAAAATTAAGTCATTT
>JAVSBS010007106.1:204496-239859 GCA_033124195.1 Coracias cyanogaster | reverse complement strand
ATTAAATGAAACTTCTTGGGTGATGTAGACAGAGCCTGAGCTGAATCTCCAGGTAAAAAATGATCTGCCCATCCATACAGAGAAATTTTCATTTTCAAAATGAAATTCAGAAAACAAACAAAGATTTAGTGAATAAATAACATGTTGAATATGTGTCTGTTGGAAAAGTTATGTGAAAAACCATCAGCAAGCAGTATGATGACTTATATTAATAAATAAATAAGCAGATAAAATTCACAGAAGAACAGAACAGAAGAAACATGTTATATATTAAGTGCACTTATAAAACTGTTACTCCAGCATGTTCTCTGTAATGGAAATTTATCTGTATTAGGTAGGCAGTTTACTTTTTGTGTTTTACATATAAAATTTTCATTTCCCAAATGGATTCACATAGATTTTCGAACAAAAGTTCTCAAACTGGAAAATTAAGGTTTTTTAGAGGGGAAATTTTCTATTTTCTATTTCAGTAATCCATATCTATTCCATATGTACTAATTGATGTTAGTCTGCTGATTTGAAAAAAAAATCCCCCAAAATAGTAATATTTGAAGTGAATAGTTGCTCAACATTGAGTAAGTGCTGATTCACAACTGGATTTATGCTTTGAAACATTCAGCAGTGATTTTACTCACTTGTTTCTTTCCTGGTTTATAAAAGTTCAAAGTTTAGGTCCATATCTTGTGTTTCCTGTCATTCTGAATGATATTCCTTGAAACTTGAATGACAGTCACTTTGGAAGCATATATGGATACTTAAACGGGCACATACAGGCTAAAGGAAAGATTTGTTTTTTAAAATAGGTAATATCCATATTTATGCACCTATTAATCACAGACTATATACTGTCAGAAACTTTGTCCAGTGTAGAGATATGTCAACTACATAATTACATTCTTAACGTCTATTTAAATTCCTAACTTTTATTTCATTGATATTCAAAAGATGCAAGTATCATTATTTTGTTAGAAATCACCCTTGTTCAGCCTAGTGGCTGTAAGTAAGCATATAATTATAAAATGGACCACATTATTGAAACCAAATTATCTGTTGAGAAGATGTGCTCTGCTAGGACTAAGGATGCTGGTAAGGAAACCTTACTGTGACCAGAGCCATGTGGGTGGTTAGCACAATGCAGCAGTACAACATATGTGGTAAGAAGAGGGGAGAGAATATGAAGAAATTAATATACTTTTTTTCCCTAATTTAACAGCATGGGGTGTGTTGATAGGACTGATACCTGGACTTCCTCAAATATCTTTTCATATTTTGCCTTATTTTTTTGTCTTTGTTACGCTCAGCACTATGAACAATTTTTACACTTTTCTCTCCCACATACTCTTACCCGGTTGATGAACCATGTCCTTAGGACACTAGTAAAATAAGAGTGATTGCTTCTGCCTTCTGTGAATCTGACATTATTAGCAATGTTCAATAACAGTGACTCACACTACCATATTGAGAGAAATCTTTTTTTCAGGGGGTACATGAGGGAAATGCATGAAGGTAGGAGAGGAACTGAATCTGTGGGAGATAAGAAAACATGCTGCACATCCTTCTCTTATGAAAATTACAGAGATTAAAATATTAACATGCAGAGAGTGTGGGCAGAAATAGAAACTATTAATTTTACCTGTGTAATCTCTGCCCCAGTAAGATCAATTAGATATACACTTTCTTTTTAACTAGGTTACATGACAAGGATAAGAAAAGAAAATAGGTAGTCACTCTATGTATGAGTAAGTTTTCATTGTGTCCTTGCCCTTCACCCACATTTTTGGAGATGGATAAATGTTTTAGGAATGGGTTATGTCTTGCAGTGGGGCTGTGGGGACGATGTGGCCTGGTTCCTCATTCTGCTCGCCACCCTTGAGCACATAGTGCCTTGAAGAAGCACAAATGCCTTTAGAAGATCCAGGAGGGAAAAGCCCGGAGTTACTCCAGAGGACAGCAGCAGCACACCTTTCTCCCTACATAGCTAGAATGATTCAGGTAACTCCTGTTTTTTGTCTATTCTTCTTTTCATCCCCGCTAACCTTGAGGAAATGTAATTAAAAGAGCCTATGTTTGAGCATTTTCATCTGGCCAGTACTGAAATGAAGGATGGTTCTTCACTCCCAGTTCCAGAAAAGTTTGCCAAAATGTAGTGGCCATATCAAAGGCTCAGTTCCATTGGTTTTTTGTTTGGTTTGCTTGTTTGGTTTTTTTTTATTCTCCATTCAAAATGAGGTAGTAATCTGACTGTGTGCTCACTCATTGATGGAAATTTGAATTCTCTCCCAAAAATGTGCTCTACACTTTTCGTCACAATTTTCTTCCTGTCTCCTCATTTGTGTTAAAGAATTCTCAAGAATTACTAAATTGTTTAAGACAACCAGACTTCAGCTATGGCTATGACTTTAATAATGTCATTACAACATAATACCTGTAGCAGACTGTTTATCTCAATGACAACAGTACATAATGTTGGGCAAGGTAGTGTAGTTCCATTGAGTTACATGAAGTAGTTGACTTAATAGGTCTCCACGCATACTGAGGAATTTTTATCTGCTATAATTTCAAAATGCCTAACTGCCTACTGGAGACAATTTCTGACAGGGCCAACTCATTTAACTTTAATCTTCTTTGTCTCTAGCTGAAACTACACTTTGTTTACTAATGCCATTGACTAAGACACTGACGGCAATTGTTCGAGACTGGAGCATGTACAATACAACCTTGCAAGGCTTATGCACCACATGGTATAAAGCCAGCTTTTGAAAAAAAGGAGAGAGATTTATCCATGTCTGGTAACTCTAAGCACTACTTTACTGATAATTTTTAATAGTCTCAATATTCATTCAAAGTAGCGTAAGCAACGTATAGAGCTGAGATTTGAATGTTGCAGCAAAACTTTTCCAGAGAGCTGGGTAAAATCTTTTTTAGCAATGCCTTAGTTCATGGGGATCTCCTTGATAATATTTTTCCTGTGTCTGAGAAACAAAGTCTGAACTTGTTAAAGAAGCTAGCTACCCATCCAACATCTTCTGTGAGGTTTAATTCTTCCTGACCGTCAATCTCTTTTTGTCTGTAATCCCCCAAACTCATTGTCCCACCCCCAGAAAAACTGGCTAGAAAATTGAGCAAGTCTTTTTGCAGTGAAAGTGATTTCTGATTGGTTTTCCTTGTTTGTGTGTTTGTTTTTAAGAATGAAGCAACTCTTATTTTGCAAGTGAACCCTTCTGCTTTTTCTGACTTTTCCAAGATCCCTCTTGGTAACAGGACACCTTGCTCAGAGATATAATGGTGCCAAACAGTTGGCCATGGGACATAATTATGAATTTGGAAGCTGCAAGTCTTCTGCTGACATGAGCTGTCATTTGAGGCTCGTTTTGTTTATAAGGAATTCCTTAATTAAATTTTCTTTTTTATTTCTGCCTCATCCATGCTATTAGTAAATTGCTGGCAACAATAGTGGCAGATTACTGAATACAAAAAAGTTTAGACATCATAATTTATTTCATTTTAGCACAACCTCCCATGGAGAACTTTTCTATACTTAATTCCTGTTCTGAAGTTGCACTTAAAGTGTTCCTGTTCTTAAGAATTTACTACTTATCTTTGATAACAAACATGTACTTTTCACTTTGTAATAATTTTAAAAGGCTTATTTTTTTTTCAAACCAATTGTCTTTCTTCTTGCATTAATAGAATTGCCATTTCCCAATGCAGTTTCTTAATATTAAGGCATAAATCAGGAGATATTATGAAAAAAATGACTCAAACTCCTGGTGCCTTTTTGTGTTCCTGTCTATGCAAAGTGGATGTAAGATGTTTCCAACTCTGGAATACTGGCATTTGTACAGTGTACTTGAGCTTCAAGCTGATATAGTGTAAATAACTACATGGGCTCTTGGCTCAGGGATGTTGTCCCTCTGGTTTGCTTCCATAACCCTTAGTAATCATCATCATCATTAACCCTCTAACCTCTGACCCAAAATTCATTGCAAGGAATAAGGCTTCTTTTTTCAAGCTAGGCCTTGAAATCAGTCTTAGAAAGATCATTGGAAGGCAAACTGCAGTCTCACCCAATAAACTGCTTATACGTGTGCTTACTCTTAGCAATCCTACTGGCTATAGGGAGGTCTATTTCTGTGCATGAAGTTGAAGATAGACTTTCATTTTTTTTCTGTTGACTAGGAAATTTTCAATCAATATTCAGAAACACCATACTGTACTTTGAATGAACTTGTAAAGAACTCAGGTTTTATTTTATTCATGTTCCAAAAGACCTGCTTTCATTCCTTTTCTCTCTTTTCCTGCATCTAGTAGTTTTCTTCCTGAGAATTACTGTTTACATATGAGCGTAGCGTCTGCATTTTTAGCTTTGAGCATGCCTAGTTTTGACATGTGCTGGAATTTGATTTATGATTTGTTCATCAAGTCTTCCAGTCTTCACAGATAGTGAATTTATGTCCTAGGTTTGCACAAACAGGTCAAAAGTATCTTTAATGCTGCAGGAGGTAAAAAGCAAATGACCTCAGGTCAAGAAAATGCCTGTGCTGCCTCTATGGCAAGCATTCCAAAATTGTTCATGGCTTGCAACCATGTTGAAGTATTCATTGAGAGTGGGGAATTGGGCTGCCTATTTAACTTCAGACTTTGTATACTCACTGAATAATAAACATCTTTCTCCTAGGAAAATATCTCACAAAATGTTGCATATATATAAGCAATAAAATATTATGATGTAACACAGTTATGATGGATAAACAGTAATTTTTCTAGAAGTGGCGTCCTGTTAAAGGAAATGAATGATGGTGTTTTAAGTGAGATCAAAACTTTCCAGCTGATACGAAATGCAGTCTTAATAAAATGAGAATTTAAGAGCCAAAGAAATTGGAAAGTTTACTTAGGTGAAGGAGGAAGCATTGCTCCATTGATTTAAACACAGCATTTTTCATTATGGTGTTTACAAGGCTGTTTACGATTTTCAAGTCAGTTAAGTCACGGCTTAAGGAGAAAAAATTAAGAATAGAGAGGAGGAAATAAAAGACATATAAAACTAATGTTTAGAAAATAATGGTCAGTAGTTCTACAAATACAGCTTGAAAAATGTAGTCACAGATTTTAATGGGTGACAGAAATGTAGCCACCTAAGTCATTGAGTCATTGTTAATTAGCTGTAGTTCCCCTCCAGGACTGCACATCCAGGTTTTAAATGGACAGCCCTTACCCTAGGAGACTGCAGTGTTAGAGCAGCTATGTCACAGCAAGGAGTGCCAACTTCCTTGCTGTAGGGCTGGGTGCCATGCTAGCCAGTTGTCTTTGGAAGAAGAATGTTTTGCAAATAGAACCAAAGGTACACTAGCACATCATTGTCTCTTGGAGACAATGTACTCAGTGGTCCCACAGAGGCTCATATTTCTACATCTGAGAAAACATGGATCAGATTCATGTTGTCCCCTAAGTCCTGGTGCTAGACTGATGATAGTATTGAATCTACTTCCATGGTGCTTAGACCCTCAGATAGTGGGATCACATTAGAGATGTGTTTCCAGTGAATGTAACAATTAGAATACACCTATCAACCATATATATTTTCTGTGGTTTTCTGCAGTTAAATTTGTATTCTGTGGTGAATTACATGTATTATTACACTGTCTTGTAGGTCGAACTGCATAGGTCAAACTGTGCATTAAAAATAAGAATTTTCTTGCAATATTTACCTATGAAATCTGAACAGATGTAGCACAGTCAATCCATCATTAAATGCATCATAATTTGGTTATTTCTGTGCTAGAAGACCATTGGGCACATAAAAGTCTCTGAGACGGTACTCATCTCTCTAAAGGATCAATACGTCTCTCTTCTGATCAGAGTCCAGCTCACAGCCAGGAGAGGGAGGTACAGTAGGGTTGGGATCCATGCATCCAAGGTCTGTTGTAGCAGGGATGTTGACAAGACTCCTAGTTTATGCCAGTATCTGGAAACTGATCAGACAGGTACATCTCCCAGTACAGTATAGCAATCTTATTTTTGTCAGAGGCCAGGAAAAAAAAAGGCTTCATTTTCCTCCTCTTTCCACTCATGCAAAATTTTCTGACTTGCTTTGTATTTTGAGGAAGGAGTTTTCCTCAGGAAACTCTATATGAATGATTAGTGGATTTTTTGAGACAGCAGAGCTCAAAATTCAAGTAAAATTGCTTTGTCAGTAGTTACCATTAGATTTTCTTTGATACCCCTTTCCAACTGTGCCATCTCCCTTGCTGGAGATTTGAAATTGTGTTTACATGCGTCCTTAACAGTCCTGTCTGCCGTTTACAAGATGTGGCAGTTGGGGAGTGAAGCTGCTTTCTGGGACACAGTAGGTCTGCTCTTTGGCATGCCCCTTCACTGCTTTTGCTGTAATGTTCAATCAAACAACATTTGAAGTTTAGTTACAAGAGCTTTGTTCCCATTGAGAAGTGAATTATTAATACATCAGCCCCGGAGAAGAGAGGTGGAAAGGGTCGTGAAGTGAGGTTACTGTGAAGTGTGCAGAAAGATGATCTCTCTATTCAAACAGTTACATAAATCATAAAGGACCACCCTTGACTTGAAAATAGCAGTGTGGTCTTTTCTGTTGTTCAATGCTAGTCATGGGTGATGGAAGAACAAGACAGTCTTGCAGTCTTGTTACAGTCTTCTAATTGATCTGGACTTTGGTTAATCTAAATTAATTAAGTTATTTTTTGCTCATTATACACTATTACTGAAGATCTGTAGAGGGAACAGAATAAAGAGAAGTAAATGGTTGCTACACAGATGAGTCAATAAGGTAGCCCATGTGCTGGAAAAGACAAAAAGGCCAGTGGAGGGGAAAAAAAAAAGGACTAAAACATTTGTTTGTATGTCTAATGAAAAGTAAGCAAAAATGGTTCAGTTATGCCGTTTCATCTTGAGACAGGCAGATGTTCTTCATTGCCTCCCTTATTAATTCAGTGACTCCAACTGCATGTAAGTACAGACTTTGATAAGATTAAATACCTGAGGATTTTATCCAGGGACTCAATCAAACCTTTAAAGCATCCTTAAATAGATGGGGCAAAAGGATAAGAAAATTTTGGAACAATGAATTGAAGTAATTAATTCTTTTAAGCAGACTGTAAGCCATATCAAAAGACTTGTTTTAAGTAAAACCAGCAAGTGCAGGAAGACAATCCCTACAAGAACAGATGCTAGCAAGTGCTGTAGGTAAAAACCTCTAGAAATTGATATGTCATAGAGGAATTTGTTGATATGCAGGGGAAAAAAGGTGTAGGTTAGAAGGTGCTAGCATGAAGGTGTACTGGGTTTTGTGAGCCCTCCTCTATCAATGCCACTATCGGTCAGTATTTTGTAAATACAGTTAAAAGATCTCTGAATGTTCTGTGTTCCCCCTCTGTTAGATGGTAGTATTGGGCCTTTCACAGGTTACTCACAGTTTTAGCATTCACCTTACCCACAGTGATCATTTATTTTTTTCAAATTAGTAATTATAAGCTAGGAATAATGAACTATCTTGCATGCAGGCATCTGACAGATGGGCAAATGGATACTTCCCCTTTGAACTTCTCCTTTATAGAACCAGACTCAGATCCTGTACTTTAATATTGCAAATTTGACAAATAGGTGGCAGTGGCAACTCCGATAGTTTAAAGCACATCAGCCAGATCTTCAAAATTCCTAAGAACTGTCTTGAAGTCATCAATAAGAAATAGCATTTTAGAATTTTTCTTACTGTCTCTTGGATTTTGAACAAAATGTGTTTGGCACTATTTTCCCTCAATAACTGTAGGAGTTTTGGTTTGCTTTGCTCTTTTTAATTAAAACGTATGTTTCTATGCATCCTGGAGTGTGTAGCTTAAAAAAAAATAAACAAACACAAACAAACAAAACCTCAAAATGCTACCTACTAAAGGTGCCTAGGTTCATGACATTTTGTGAGAATCAGCAACTTTTACACATTAAAAAAGGAAGGGCTATATCTGTGTTTGTCCTGTCACTCAGTAAGAGTCTGGGTTTGTTAAAGAAGCAGCATGAATATCATATGGCAGAAGGAATCCTGGCATCCAAAACAATGCTTTTTTTTCATATTGAGTGGAATTCAGGATACACTGTAAGGACCTGTGCACTCTAATAAGGATGGTTGTGTCTCAGAAAGCAATGTTAGGTTTGCTTGCCTGGAGCTAGATGTGCTTCCATAGAGAAAGACATAATTAGGATGTGAACAGTTTTCTAGGCCGTTTAAGAATGGTTTTACTGAGGGGCAAGAGGAGAAAAGATTGAGGGTAGCTGACTCCCAGTGTTACCAACCACCGTCTCTTGTTCATGCTTTGTGATGCTCCTAAATTACTGCCTTAAACATCTTTCACCTGTCCATTTTGGTATGTGGACCCACAGGCACATCCCTTCACTCTGCAGCGAACCCTCTTCACTTACCCTGGCTCCACCTCTGCCTCTGACATTCATTAACTTGCAAAGGTACAACAGGAAAAGCAAGAAGTAAAACATCTGAGCGAGATAAATTAACATTGTCTCTATAGGCAAGGCATAGTAACACCAAGTTCACTCCATAGGAGCTAAGGAAAAATTATAATTGTTATTATTGAACAATAACACTGATCACCCTGAAAATTGTAGCTAGGTTGGGATCCCTGTGTACTAAAGTCCTGTATGCCTAGCTACGCAGATTCATAGCAATCATTGCCCCAAAGAGTGTATAGTCTAAATAAAACTGGTGTGGTGAAACACCAGGCTGTCTCAAAAGAGATGGAAACTGTAAAAGCTGAGTGGGGTAGCTAGAAGGAAAAAGCTGATATGAATATTGACAGGGGGACCTGTTCCTTTTATAAGTTCAGGTACGTATAGAGTATCTGTAGTACTGCAGGGAGGAAAGTCTTGCCTTGTGTATAGCACAGAGCAAAAGACTATTATATTAGAATATATATGTATTATTCTCTATATGCATTATATATGTATTATTCTGGATCCTGCCTTTGAAATCCTGCCTTTGAGACTTTGGTCAACCTTCTTCCATACCTGCTCCTCTTTCCAACCCATGTTGCTCCTGCTTATTTAGGTTTTGGAAGAAGAAAAAAGCTTTTTGAAGAAGCTTTCTTTAACATAGTATGCTAATCTCTTTTAGGCCTTTAATTGCACTTGTTAAAAATGATTCAATCTTTATATGCAAAATAAAATAACTAGATTTAGAAAAAATATCTCTGCAATTGATGTGATGTATAAATCATACAACTTCTGTTATATTTCAGCATCAATTTACAATAATATGTGGTAGTTTTCTTGTTTTAAGCATCAAGTTTAATAAATATAATAACCTTAACTACATTCTGAAGATAAATAATCTAGATGAAAGAGAACAAGAAACAACGAACAAAAAAAATGTGCCAGGGAGGAAAATACAGAGAAAATGTGTAATTTTCCTCTTAAATTAGTTTTCCATATAATTTTTCTTGTTTTTGTTTACACGCACTGTCTTTTGATAGACATTATGAGTTTTCATCGTGCCTGACTATTATATACCATGACAGATATTAAGGATTAGAATATTTATTTGTTTGTTTCTAAAGTGTTTGTTGTATGGTATCATTTATGAGAATCTATCCACCCAGCCCAAATATATGAATGTGCTGCTTACATTTGAGCTTTGTTTCAAACTCTGTGAAACCATTTGAAAAACAGAGGGCAAATGTGACTGTTCCTAGGTCAATCTCCTGCTATAGAACCTGATCAGCATTCCAGACTCCAACTATGCCTTTGAACTGGATGCTTACTGGGGTTGTGTAATTAAACATTTGCCTTAAGTTATAGAACTGAATATGAGCCAAGTGGATGAGTAGATAAAATGCTATTTTCTAGCACCTTCAGAAAACAGTTAAAGACCTCATCACATGCTACATAGGAGATCAGAACTTTCCTCCAAGTTTCTGTAGAAAAAGCATTGAACAAATTTTAACCTACCTCATAAGGCTTAGCCATTTGATTTGCTCTGATTCATTCTTTTATATAAATATAAAAGGTGCCTTTTATAATCTTGCAGAGAATGCACTGAATCCTAGAGGTGTGGCACCAATTACTGGTACAGATTTTTAGTAAATAAAAGAGCTGGGTATAGAAGTCATGGATATGTCAACTTGTAAAATCATTTATCAAATGCAAATGGTCAGATGGCTTATAATCATCCATGTTTGCTATTGATCCCAAAACACAGACTCAGTCTTTGAGAAATATATTGAATTTTTTTCCTTTACTTCTTTTCTTTCTATTTCCTTTAAGCTAAATGTCATCCACATAAACTTTTGTTCCCTCCATGCCTGTCACAATTTTGCTCTTTTTTTTCGCTCAGATGATTTCTAAGGAGCTTTGCAATGCTGAACACAAGATTATAAGAGCAATATTTTTATATTGCATTATAAGTAGCTCTGGCTCAGTACTGTGAAGGCACAGCCAGACTCTGCTACCTGTACTTAAAGAAATGCAGTCTCCCTGCTCCCTTTTTTGCTCTGTTGCGGTAGCATAAAGAAGGAAGAGCACTGTTTGGGTATTCCCCTGTAGCAAAGAAAACATATCTTCCTTAGTCAATTCTTTACCGCCCCTTCTCTCAAAGACATCTCTTAAATGTGTGGTTGTTTGGTGAGTAGTGTGCATGACTGAATACAGAACTTGTGGCAATTATCTGAATATTATCCTATTTAATTTATTGCAGACTCCCAGAAGGAACATGGTGAGAAGCTAATGAAAGATCTTTAATTCCTCTCCTGGCTCCCAATGTTTTTATTAACAGAAAGTGCTTTTGGGCTCACTTTTCTTGCATCAGAGTGTTAAATTACACAGGTTTCTTGCACTAAGTTTCAGGACCAAGTGTAAAAGAAAGAAAATTGCATTGCTAGAGGATTACGAGAATAAGATGTTTTCTTCCCTCACCCCAAGTCTATACTGTCCTAGCTCTCAATCTCGAAATGTAGCAGCCATGTGAAGAATGTCATGTTTCCTTTTTGGAGGGGAAAGAGTGAAAAGAAGCTGCCCTTCTTTGCAATTTGAGATACCAATCTGAAACAGTACCTCCAAAAAGTCATGTGCACTCATGCTCCTTAGAAAATCTCTGCAAGATGTCAGCAATCACGAGTATTTGCAATGATGTTCAAAGATAGAACTTAGATCCATGTGTCCTGACAAATCTCAGGCTATTTTGCCCAAAATGGTATGAAACCTGGGCCCAAGACACCTCTTTCATCCCTTTACATGTGATCCTGCTCTTGTAGCAGCTTCTTCCTCTGATTGAGCAGCATTGATCCTATCTGTAAAGCATAGAGACATGCATGTGTGGAATAGAATAATTTTCTTGTTTATTTATTGTATAATATTAACCAATCGTGATTTGACAGCTGTATTAGATTGTGTTACACAAATGCCTATTTAGTCAGAAAAGATCAATAAATAAACTTATGATCTTGTTTTCCTCATGTGAAAGGGAAATTTTCAGGTAATTTATATTGTGTATTAAATAAATGGTGTGACAAAAAATACATTCAAGACAAGGGTCAAGGTAATAGGTTTTGAGGACTGAGAATTTAAAATCATTGATGAAAAAAGCAGTTAGTTTCCGAAGCAAAACCACATTGTTACCATACTGAGAGTTCATTTATTTCAACTGTTACATTTTTTAATTGTTCTTGCTACTTATTTAATATTTTAATTACAGTCCAAATAATCTCTGTATAAAAATCTGCCACTCCAACACTTAATTTTACAAAATACTTGTTTTGGAGCTATTCAGTGTATTTAGTGATCATTTGTCTTCGTAGGGGTGGGGGGCGAGGGGCAGTAAATTATCTGTTTTGATGTAATACTAGGTTTCCAGTGGTATTTCTGACTGACTTGTTTTGTTATTACTTGTTAGGATATACACTTTCAAATTTTTTCTTAGACATGCATTGTACTGTAAATACTTTCTTCATTTATTCTGTTTAACTTTCCTCCCTTGTAACTAAGGAATTGGCTCAGCTACATAATTCCTTATGTTTTGGATAATAATTTTGCACATAGCTGGAAATATGTGGTTTTGGGAATTCTTAGCTAAAAGGACATTAAATCTAAGACTGTAAGTCTAAGACATTGAAACATTAAGTCTAACATTAAGTCTTTATGAAAATGAAATAAAGCCTGAATTACTTCCCACCAAATAACTGTAATCAAATGTTCAGAGCCAAAAGTGTAAGTGAAACGGCGCTGTGACCAGTTTTGGACTGTCCATGTAGGAGACGGGACTTGGGAATAGCTGCTGCATCAGCAAGGCTGTCCTAAATAACGAGGAGGTCCTAGGAGCAGGAGATGCACAGCACAAGCTCAAAGGCTGAATATCATGTGTGCAGGAAGACTGGAATTGTCATAGATGAAGTAAAGCACGGTGACAAAAAAGTCGGTATCATGGTATCATAGAATGGCTTAGGTTGGAAGGGACCATAGAGATTATCTAATCCAACCTCCCTGCCATGGGCAGGGATGCCTTTCAACTACACTAGGTTGCTCAAGGCCTCATCCAACCTGGCCTTGAACACCTCCAGGGAGGAGGCATCCACAGCCTCTCCAGGCAATCTATTCCAGAGTCTCCCAGTGAGACACATGGCTCTATCACAAAGGTCAGAGAAGGACCTGCAAGCAGGGAATCAAAAGGTGCAGAGAATGCTCCTTAGCCTGATAAATTGACAGTGATTTTGAAAAAAGGTAAATATGTTATTATTCTGGAGTTTGAAATCATCTCTGGTCATACAGGTGACTATCTTTTTGCAGCAACTGAGCCAAGAAACTCTATTCAGTTTGGTGTAGCACTCCAGCTCACACTTAACACCACTGGTAGCTGCAGGGTTATGTGCATGATCTAACCTCGGTTTTACTCAGGACTGCCTTGTAAAATAATGTATTGGTGCATCCTAAACCTATAGAAAAGTATAGGATGGCAAAACAGGGCATGTAGTAGGTTATGTATTCCTTACAGGGCACAGAAAAAGTCTTTATTTTGTTCCCTGAGGTTCCTTATTTTGAAGATCTGAACTTTGTTGATTTTCTTCATACTACTCATCTCAACTCATCTCAGAGGAGTCCAGATTAACTTTTCTTGCAGGACCCCAGATGATCCCCAGCCTACGTCTGTCCTCTAGGCTCAGCGCCTGCAAACAGGAGTGGGAGGGTGTATGACTAATCCTACTTTTCCACTGTTGGAAGTATTGTCTCTCAGCAGCATGTATGAAAATGGAAAATGAGTCCAATTAAAGCAGACTATACCAATAAACAGAGAGCACACAGCAACAGTTGAATGATTATGTAGGGCAAAACAGTGTGGTAACCAACTGACTGTAATATGCTCTACTAAATTTAGATCATATATCATACACGTGGGTAGGGGGTATGTACTGTGGTCAGCTACCTTGGACTTGTTTGCTGTCTTACTGATTTGGTGTTCAGGTCTGAGCTGTTGTAAATTCTTTTAATTCTCAGTGCATACTGTCAAATATGCTGCCTGGGGAGCTCCTAGCTACAGTCCTGTTTAAAGACAGCGTTTTAAATTGTTTCTTTTCACAGTGTTCATTTATTCAGTCATTCTTTTCCTTTGCCTACTGCTTTTGGAGCCTGGTCATGAGCAGAGTGATATACATTTAAATTGTTATTGCTGCAGTGTTGTAAAAGCTGTGTCTATCAGCTGTAGTGAATCACTAAAGCTATCTTATGATTAAGCTACGGGTATTTTCCATGCAATTAAAAAATGTGCATGCAATAAGTATATGACTGACCAGATTTACACTCTCTCATTCACGCTGGCAAAAAAAAACCCCTATCATCATTCACACATGCATTCAACATTTTGCATGACAGGCTTTTCAGGTGTTATGAATATAAAGTAATAATCACTCCAGGGCAAGATTAGGTATTTTCTAGCATGCTCATAACAACAAAAAAACCAACAATGATAGATAACTGAATGGTAAAGTGATTTTTAAACAGTTGTGAGCATGTTTTCCAACAGGATTTTTTTATTTTATTACTTTTCAGCTAAATGTTGAATATTATCATTATCACCCTATTCTATACTTGGGGTGGATTCCACATAATGGGATTATATGAAAATATATTACAAGCTGCAGTGTTGGTATAACTTGTTACATAGCTATTCCTTCCACTGTCAAAAATTATTTCTTTTGATTTTGCCAGACACTTACCCTTTGTACCACTTCAGGCTGGAATTTTTGTACTTTTTGAGAAGAACTTCAGATAATACCATTCAGCTGTTTCTGAGAATAACATTATGAGAACTTGTTATTTTGCCAATTTTAAAGTAAAATCAAGTAAAATCAAATGATCATTATGTTCCAGTACATAGTTCTGAAGTCTTTTCATCAAGGGCTTCGTATTTTGCAAAGAAACATTCTTTGTTTCTTTCGGAGTTCACAGGAAATTATAAGCAAATTATGAGCATTGGAAAGATTTCTCTACTGAAGGATGTGGATTTTCATATCTCTTTATGCTTATGATGTACAGTGTAAATTCTAAATTAACTGTAACATCTGCAGTTCATTGGTAAGGAAAAAGGCAGTTCTGACAACCATAGATTGAAATAGGTCAAGCACATATGCCAACAATCTAGCAGGAATTTTGCAAGGCAGGAAGGAGAAATAAAGCTGCCATGAAGGTGGGCAGAGAGGGATAACTGGAGCTGCAGAAGATGAGAGGAGGAGTCACTTTTGAGAAGAACCAAAGAACGGACAGGAACAATGAGTCTGGAAGGATGGAGGCTGGTGTCAGATCTTGAATCCACTAACACAGGTGTAACCACCTGTGCCACTGACTAAGGCTGGGATACTGTGGGAAAAATACCAGCTATGCGTGTAATTACAGAGCATATGAGAACACATGCACCAAGGCCAGTCAGCCAAATCTAATACTGCCCTTTCCTATATGACACATTCCTAACTAGCAGAAAACATTGTTTCATTAACATAAATTTAATTCATAATTATTGAATGAATTTGATATGTATATATGGCAACTTCTTATTGTCCATTACAGAGTAGCAAAGGAGCTTAGACCTATATGCAATAATGATTATTTTGGAAAAGAGTTATCATGCAGTTGTTTACAACTATGCATTTTCTGCAATAAAAAACCCCTCTATTAGTTTTATAAATAAAGCTGTGTGAGATACCAAGTTAGATTTAGCAGTAATACAGAGGTAGAAACATTTTGGCTATATAGTGGGAAGAAAATTTTTTGTGAAATAAACCAGCTGAAGCTAGACTAAATAGAGAGTGGGGTATAAAACATGGCTAATAGCATTATACATACAAAGGGCTTGCTTCTATCTGCCTCTGTTTTAGTAGAAGGTCCTAGCAGCCCAGCAGGTAGCCTTTCATGGCTTACAGCCATATGATTTAATGCCATCTAATCTTCTTGTGCAGGACTCTGAAATTCATGGATGATTATTTTCCAGAAGAAAGCTAAACGTTGGTTTGCAGGTGTCTTGAAACTTCTCTAAAATTACAAGTGCAGCAAATCAGCACAAATTTTTCAGAGAACACCCTATAGTGGCTCTACATCAATCTATAGCTATATCTGTATTGTATCCCACTGCAGCCACAAAGACTCTTTGCTATCAAGAGTTTTCTCACCACTCAAGTTTAAATGAATCCTCATTGTCTGGCCATGGAACAGACAATTAGTATAACTGTATTGGTCAGGGCCATTTTCTGACAGCTCTGCATCACCGTTTGTTTTGATTTAGGCCATTCTGTGCAATATTTTAACTAGATAAATAAGGAATGCAGAATATTTCTGAGCAATACATAAAAATAATCCAAAATATAGGAAAATTCTGAAAAACACACTTTGGAGAGAGAAGTGGCATAAATGAAAGTATAAGAGACACAAAAGGCTAGGTATCTGGCTCATATATATTCTCTGGATTTGTTCAGTGTTTTCAGAGAAAAACACCCAGACAGTGTCCAGTTTCACAGAATTAGAGATTATCATTAAGCAAAATGAATGAGCTTTCACTTTGCATTATATGTAAATATCACAATGAAATTCCAAGTGGAATGTATTGGATCAGCTATATTCTGGTACTTATTATATTATATCTCTTTCTAACATGTTTTCAGAAACATTTAGCAACTAGTGCCAATACTCAATGTTCTAATTCCGATCATTTTGTACTGCTAGTCCTGACATTTCATAGTTCATGTATCCTTCAAATAGTCCTTTCTTTTCTAAATCTAACGTCCCAAAAGAAATGCAAGACTTTAGTTCAATTAAAATAAATAATGGATGTGAAGTATTATGCCAAGCATAACATTTATCTCTGGCACAAAACATATGCAACTGTCAGATTCCCAAATCAAGTCAATGAAACAAGTGAGATAAAATTAAGAGTGCTTCTTCGCCTCCCAAAACCCTTAGCTAGCCTATAAATTTATGGGGTCTCATTTCACTTGCATAGATCAGAAAGAATTTGTCTGAGTTTCCTTAATGGTTATTGCAGTAATGGTTATACCTACAAGACCTACTATGATTGGAGCCCTTTTTTCTAGGTTGTACAAAAATATGATCTACAAATACTGCAATCTTAGTGGGCAAGGTGAAGAGTTGAGAGGAATGAGAGGTTTGTAAAGCTGAAGCTCAGTGGTAAAACCAAGAAAGTAATGCACTAGGAGGCAGCATTGGGAGGTTATTGGGACTAATATCTAAAGCATCCAAACAAAACATAATTTGGAATGATCAAATTACCTGAGGGGTTGTTTGAGAGATCTTCCTCCAAAAGGCACATCAGATTGCTTCAGAGAGACCTTGCAAAGACCTCGTTATATCTTCTTAGCCCTTGGACTATACTAGTAAATCCATTCTCAGGTTTTTGCTCTATTGCTTACCTCTTAGCTTGTTTTCAGCAGATAATAAAATATCCCTTTTAACTGCATTAGAGGTGTAGATATTACAACCACAGCATTGTGCTTCAGTAGATTTCGTTTTCCCAGAACAATTATAGACAAAGTCAAGTATTTGTTTTCTCTGGTAGCTCGTCTGGCAACAGAGGTTTTCCTTGAAAGCAACATTTGTCTTCTCATTTAAATGCAAAAATTAGGTGTAAAGTCACATCTGCACAGGAAGAATTATTTAGTTACTGGGTAGAGAATGTTATTACAATGGCTTTCACAAATCCTGAAGTATGCTGCTGCTCTTTTCCACTTCTGAAAAGATAGGGGTTATGTGACTGGAGAACTGGAGTAGCAGATTCAATGTGTGTACTGTTTAGTCCGGTTTTTTTTTCCCTCTGTGGGTGGCAGACTTAATATTTTAGTGATGTTTTAAAATAATTTCACTTACTTCAAATATTCTTCTATTGCCCTATTTCCTTTTTCACCTTTCTTATTCTTTTCAGCATTTGTCTCCTTTCCTCTCCAGATTATATCACAAATCTACAATCTACCTTCTACATCTTCAATTTAATCACAGATCAGACAGGAGATTATTCACATTTTGCTGTATCTCTGTTCAAGATGTGCACTCTAATAAGTCTGGAAACCTTGCGTTGGATGCTGGCTCCTGCCTCTGGCGATTTTATGGAACCTTTTCCTGCACTTATCCCAATGTAGGAAAAAAAGAGTACTATCTCATCTCCTGAAGTCTGCTTGGAGAAGGTCAGTCAGTCAGCTTGTGCTTTACAATTTTTATAATTGCTCTGTGTCAGTCACAGGCTCTGACTTTCAGAAGTTAAATCTTTCTAAATAATTTAGCTTAGGTTACACCAGTGCTGGCATCAGGAATTGCGCTTAGCCCAGCCCAAGTTCCCTGGGCTGAAAAGGCTGCAAGCCTGAACACAGTGCCCAAATGATAAAGGTATGCAGAAATGTCTGTGAGAGTTTTCATGGAAGAGGACAAAGATCCCAGGGAAGTATTGTGAATTATAACCTCGCTCTGTTGCAAACAAATTTTTGGAGTCATGGTGGAAATCCAGCCTTTTTTTTTTCTTTTCAGGAGCTCTAGGGCAATATAGTACTCCCATGCACAATAGCCAATAACATATAGAGAAAGAAGGGTCATTTTAAAGCCAGATACAGCTGATGCCACTGCATGTAAAAGCTGACACTCAGCTTTGCATTTAGCTTTTCAAAGGTTAGGGAAGACATCTTTCTTTGGTTTCTTTTGTGTAAAAGTTGCAAGACTTTCTTTATTCTTGATGCTTATCATATTAAGATGTCTTTCTTCTATTTAAGAAAATGTGAATTTAATGTATTATAAACTAAAATTCTGCTTTTAATATGACTCTATATACCCAATTTCCTCAAGTAATAAAATTCATGGATATGGGTTATGAGTTCTGTTTTTGAGCTTTCTATACTGTTTTTATATAAATCAAACTTAATAATGGATTCCTGTTAAAATGTCAGGAAAATAGGTTTATCACACATACTAACAATTATAGTTTTAATGGCATACCAGACAGTTCTGTAATTTTCAGCTGTCTCCAGGATCCTGTAAAGCTACACCTTCCAAGGTGTGAGGAGGAAGTTTCAAGCAATCAAGTGCTTCATTGATATATCGCATTGGGGAAAACAGCTTGGCTTGTCCCCAGTGCAATGCAGATGTTCAGAAGTCACTTCTGATAGACCTTGAATTTAATCAGGCCAAATAAAAACTTGGTTGTTTTACACCAACTGATGTAATTCAGAAGAAAAAGATGCTGAAGCCAATGTGTTGATTGCCAAATCTAGAAAAGCAAAACAACAGTCAACTGTGTATTTTAATGTGCTTTTCCCAGCTGGATCAACAAGTTTGGATAAAACATTCTGTGAGAAGCCAGTGTTTCATGGTGTACCTTGCAATATGTGCCGGGTTCAGGTGAACAAGCTGGTTTGCTACAGCTTTGATTTTACCTAGGAACGTGAATTGTGTTTAAGAAAATAATTTCAAAATCACATTTAAGAGCCCAGTGTCACTGAGGTAAGTAAAATAATATCATGCTAAAAGTCTGAGAAATAACAGAAAGCTTCAAAGGTCACTTTTTGTGGAATCCTCCAAGATAAAGGATTTTTAGTTAGACAGTTATGAAAACATCCTGCTTACTGGTAGTTCCAGATACAATACTGACAATACTTCTAAGATACCTTAAAAAACCAAAATCAGTGAAAACTAGGCACCTATTAACTATGTTATCTTACATATTTACTGCATGCAACAAGTTAATAACTAATCAGTTTGTGTAGTTTTACATATTGAAAATCTAACCTCAATTAACTATTTTTAAACAAAGTTTGAATTACAACCTAAACATAAAATGAGCATAATCTCCCAATTTAAAGAAAAAAAATAAAAAACAAGCTGCATTTTCATTGTAACAGGATCTTACTGTGGCCCTGACATGCAGTAGAAAAGTGCTTGCACATTATTAAGAAATACTCGTGATAAAGTGTTCAGCAAATACTTTTTTCCATCTGCCCATTTTAGGGGGCAAATCGCTGCAAGGTTGTCCAGGTTAGACAAATCTCTAAAGCTTGATGAAGTTATTATGAAAGCCTTTTTTCTACAGATGAAACACCTCAAAACTTCTCAAGCGTCTAGATTTTATGTAATCCAGTATGGCACTAATGATCATACTATAAACTCAGTCTGCAAAACTAACACAGTAAAGGAGGTAAGCAATTCTTGCATACTGATTACCTAGCAACTCCTCAAAAACTGTTTCTCAATTATTTGGTAGTAAAATGGAAAACCAAGGCATAAATAAATGTGAGATGTGTAAGTGATGAAACATTGAATTCAGCAAGGACCTAGAGAAGCTCCTTCCTGCATCTCCCAGATGCAGCAAGGTATCTGTGAAAGCTTCCTCTGCCAGGAGGGACATATTTCATGCTACCTAAGTGTGTTCAGCTAAAACAAGTTCACAGGAGAAGCATGTAGAAACATGGAAAAACTGAAAGAAGATCTGTTTATCTACCATTGCATGTACAGTGTGAACAAACAACCCCTAAAGGATTTTGCCTTTTGAGAAAGTGTGCAGAGAAAATCACTGTTTTTAAACCCAGTTCATACAGTCTATATCAGCATAGCTCTCTCAAGTCTACAGGCAATTATTAGTTTAAGTATCAACTGATTTAAAGGGACCATGCTCTCTCTACACCTTTCAATTGCTTTCCCTAAGACAGCACCATCACCTAGCTTTTCCCAGACTGAAAGCCAGCTTTCTCGTCTTCTGTATCACCGTATAACATTTTAAAAATTAAAAATCCACAGACCACTGGGTCTTACCCTACTTACTATAGGAAGCTAATATATCCTGGATATTAATTTCAAGAGAGTCAATAAGAGGACATGAGAACAGAGTTAGAAAGCACATGAAAAGTGTGTTACTTTGAAGATTGGGCTTATAAAGAGAGACTGAGAAAAGAAAAAAAAACTTCAGAATGAAAACTGACAGAAAAACAGGCAAAGCAGTAGACACTTTGAGAAGATCGTTACACAGTGCTGGTAAGAAGCCAACAAATAGCACCAAGGTAGCTTAGCAATGCTCAGAAGCAAGTTTTCATTTCAACTCTTCTTTTGGAAGTAGAATTCAACTTCTGAGAGAATCTTGGTTGAGGTTTCTGAGGTGTTCAGGCATGAGAATTGAGTCTGCATTTATGGGATGTAAGCTGTTCCAATATTCCAGCATACATTTTCCGTTGAAAATATTCAATATATTTTAGGATTACCCTATTTTCTGGAGATCTGCTTTGAAACAGAAGTAAAACAGAGGAAATTAATTAAAATCATAACTCTCCATTGTTTTGAGAATGAAGGGTTATTTTCTGCCAGGTGTTTCTGAAAAGCAAACCTTGATGTTTGTTTTTTGTTCCAAAAACAAAGTGAGTTGCTACAACGCATTATGTAGAGCTGCAAGTCATCTCCGCAATCCCAATTATTTATAAGTACTTTTACTTTCTCTTTCAAATGCAAAGTCCTTGACTGGAAGACAATGATCTATTACATAAATATTTTGGTGGACTGTATGAAGAGTGGTAAATACATGGAAGCCATTGTGACAAGGATAACATATAATAAATCCATTCTAAATTAATACAGATGAACAGCACGTATTCTCTTGTGCTGTGGAAAGTTTATGCAGTGAGCTCAGAAAACTGCTTGTAACTCAAAAATATTTAGGCTTTTTTTTTTATAACTGCCTGCATGCCATCCATTATCAAGGCCCTTGACCTTAGGAGACCAGATACAGTCACCCAAAATACCTAGTACTATTATTATTTGAGAAAAAGAAAGAGAGGGAAAAGTAAGTCGAGAAGTGATGTGCTGTCATTGAGATTCATCAGTGACCTCATTGTTTTCTGTCATTGTCTTGCCTGCTAACAAAGAGCTTCTGCACGTTGTCTGCAGCCTGTTACAGCACTGGCCACATGGTAATGAGTGCTACAACTAATTTATTCAGTGTCACCCATTGTGGAAAAGACCCACTGTGCCAGCCAAACAACCTCCCACTGCAGTTTATTTTACTAGAGAATGGATGGGTTTTGTGGTGCAGGGAAGAAATAGGTTCTCAGGAGCTGACATAAGTCTATGGGACTACCCCAGGCAGAATTCTGATCTAAGCATTGAGGGTGGCCACAACATGGGCCACAGAAACCTCCTTATGGATGGCTACCATCCTGTAGCAGAACGGCTGGGTGGTATGGGTGACGGGTCCCATCATGAGCCTAGTCATCCTCAGATGAAGGTAAGGTGGTATGTCAGGTCATATGTCATTCTGAAAAGCTCCTGTCATTAGTTGAAGAACAGATCCAGCTGTAGGCATACCCATTACCTAGCTCAAACCCCACCAGGGCTTCCATGTGAGGGGCTGAGTGTTCCTGTGTGGGTGAGCCTGGTGGCACTGGTAAGAGTAGTCAGGGCCCATGGGTGAACACAGGGCCTGGCACATCTGCTCTGGGATGTCACTCACTGTGGGGCAGAGATGGTTTGTACAAGGTTACTACAAACTGATTTGGCCTTGGAAAGCTAATTTTAAAAAACACTGTCCTCCAGATCTCACCAGTATGGACAGCCTGTCTTAAACCTGGACTTGAGACCTGAAGTGTGGAGAAATTATGAACTGTAAGCAGCCATCCAAACACAGCTGGCATTCAGCAGAGAAGTCAGTTTCATTCTTCAGGTACGAATAAATATATATGCTGGAGCTAATAGATGGGGAGGTAATGGAGCTCTGAATTTGTTCACTGGAAGAGTACATGAATAAATTTATGACACTTCAGGCAGCTGGATATTATCCATCCCTCATTTCTGTGAGGTTATTTTACTGCTTATGTTTAGGCCAGCCAATGTCCATCTGCAGGCTTTTATGATAATTTCCTCACTTTTAGTCTGAAATTGACAGTTCAGCCTCCTATATATCAAGCCAAACTCTTATGGATCATCTCTGGCCTTATTCTTTCCCAAAGTCATCACTTATATTCAGAAATGAGGAAGACTGTTTACACAGAGCTCTCCTTTGCACCATCCTGGAGTCTTTAAGAGATGTTTTTCAGAATAAGCTGCAAGTCATGTTGCAAATGCTGATATTGAAGAGCTAGCACTTCCTGCCTTGTATTACCCCCGTGCCTATCCCTGAGACTTTTACTTCCATTAACAACACGATGTCTTTGAAAACTGAATGCATTCTCATCAAGTTCATTTCCAACTGAAGCCCTTGCAAGCTGCATTTAAGTACTGCTGGCAAGACATTCTGTCATTCCCCAGTTTTAGGCTGCCCTCAATAATGATGATATATTCCTTTAAGATCACCATACTGGTGTAACCTGAAGTTCTCAGTTCTCATGGTAATGGGGCTAGCTTTAAAAGCTGTAAGTAGCTTGTGTACTCTGGCCTCTGCAGCTCTGCTAATAACAGTGTGTATGTGTTTCTGAGTTTAATATTGCCTCAACTCTGTATCTGGCAGTGATGGAACTAAACCAGCACCAATAAAAGCAAGACAAATGGATAAATAAAAAGGTACTTATCATAGCCATATACATAGGGCACATAGAAAAAGAGAATGATAACTTCCATCTGGATCTAAATACAACTCAAAACATATGACTGAATGCTGCTTGATGTGCTCTGCACGGATTGTGTGTTAGCAATGTAACACTGGAAAAATGGTTCACGCTTGCCCACTTGGAAGGGACTGGTGAGCTGCACAGGCCATTGTTAGGTCTCATTTATTAAGCTAGAGGCACACATGCGGGGACATCCCTCCACACCCTTGTACACGGCTGCCACACCCATGACTTGCCAATACAGTTAGCCAGTTGGGAAATGTTTACAAAAAGCAACACAAAACCAAATAAGCACTCTTATTCAGCTCCTGTTACTTTTCTGCACCATGTTGAATAATCAGTTCTTTAGCATTCCTTCTGAAAGCAAGAAGATAGTTTTACAGACAATATGTGGTATGGGGAAAAATTCCAGTCACTTGGGAAAGTACAACATTAAGTAGCACTTTTTTTTTTTTCCCCCAAAAGGGAAAGAGTGTGTATTAACATCCACCAGCTAGGAAATCTGCAGTGAGAATGACTCCAGAAAAGGCAAACAAAAGGGTAAACAGTACATTATAAAGTTGTTTCTGACCACTTAACTTCACTCTTGATGATGAACCCTGTGTTAATCCACCTCTACTTCATGGCTGTGACATTGTTCTCCTGCAACCACCAAATGAACAATCGATTTGTTGGAAGTTGTTCTCTGAGAGTCAGAACTCAAGTATTTTGGTAACAAACAAGATATATCAAATTTTAGTATTTTTTTGTACCCAAGATAGCCTAATATTACTTTTGCAAATACAGCAATAACATTTCAAAGTATAGAGGAAATTGCCTATAATATCCCTGAGAAACTGGCCCCTATCAAAATTATGGTAAAAATAATTCACAATGGTTTATCTTCCCATCAATTCAAAAGAAAATAGAATTCATTTTTGATGTTGAGAGTTCTTAAGAACAAGTCCAAGAGAAGAGTCAAACACTTCACAGATAATACATGCTTCACACTTCTCATAGCATCTTTTGTCTTTGCATTACCATAAAACTCTATTTTTATTAGTTTTGAAAATATCTTTTAAATTGGCTTACTGTTAGGTGGATGCTGCTGCCTGAGGTGTTAAAGTACAAATAGGTTTAAAGGCTATTTGATTTCAAACATCCTGTTTCTCTCTTTTGAGAGTTGCTTCATCTCCAGCTGCAGGTACTTCAAAGAAAGACAACCATTTGAAAAATGGGCTGCAGCTGAAATCAGGAATACTTCTTTTAGTTTATGTGTTGAACAAAGCATGATTTGAGGTTACAAGACTTCCACTATCTTTCTAGTGAAAGAAAATTAATTATTGCTTTGAAACAAACAGCCTACCTAGCTCTGATTTGTTCCTGTTTTATGCATTTTAAGCTCATGTACAGTAAAGTGTTGTAGTACATATATTTGATTAGTCAAGCACTCTGCTATCTTATTGAGCATTGGCTTTCCCTTTTCCCTTTTTCTGCAAACACTGGCCTTAATCTCTATTCACTCTCACAGAGGTCATTAGTGTCATACCAATAAAGGTTCAGGTGCATGACAGACTTGTTGCTGATAAATGAAATTATTCTTGTTTTCAAGATACTATTTCCCTATTTCTTACAGAATAGTTTCAATATAGGAATGAAGGAAAGGGCTGGGTCATGCCCGGTTTTTATCGTAGACCTTTATTTCTTTGTTCTCCAGTGAAATCGTCTACACACGTACCCATAAGAGGGGTGGATGAATGGTGATATGTGTTTAATTTTAAAATGTTTCAGTTGTTAAGGATAGTAGATAGTTCCTGTTCAGCTTGTTGAAAACAAAATTTAAAATTAATTATGTTAATACAATAGAAAGAGAGTAAAGTGATGCTGAACAAATAGGAAAGCTTTTTTTTTCTACTTCTCTGTAAAGACTGTGAAGGTGGCATGGTGGTGAAACGTGTTATATAGTTAGGAATTTTTTTATTTTCAGATAATTTTTAGCTGTAAATGTAGGGTACTCTGAAAGCGTTGCACAATATAAATGAATGCAAATTTTCAAAGAAATAGCTTTAAAATAGTAATTTTTATAATTAATATATTTAAATCTATTACTATTATTGGTTCCTACCATAGTATTATCATCCATTAAAAATGCTTTGTGCTTTGAAGTGAGATGTTGTGACATGACTTACTGTCATCTATGAGCAGGTAAAGTTGTTAAATATGTTGGAAGTGTTTAATTGCAGTACCATTAAATTATCATTCCAATGCATTTGGAAAGCCTAATTTGAATGTTATTAGTGGGCAACACTGCAAATGAAAAACAACTGAGAGTTAAAAATGAATAAAATGATGTTTATAACTGGAACAATTATTATAATGAGTTTAAAATCTATTATTTAGGGGGTTTATGTGTCCTTGTATTCTGGACAATTATTGACTGTTTATTAAAATCAGAGGTTTTATTCCTCCTCTGTGTTTTGAAAGTACAAGAAAAAAAAAAAAAGAAGGTCCAAGACAATGTTTTGTTTGCAGCTGCAAGCTCTTAACTAAATACAAATGAAGGCGATGGAAGACTTCAAGTTGAAATGACTGTGTAAAAACTGTATGCTGGCTCTAATGTGCAGACCTCAAGGCTATCATGGACTAGATTTGCAGCCAGAAAAGAAAAGGACTGGCATAGCAGCACTGTTGAAACTCCTGTCTTTTAAACAGTATCTCCTTGGTGTTATTCTGGAATAATAGCCAGGTGCTTCGGCTCATTGCATAATGCATGAAAAAAATTAAAAGAGGTGCTGAAATTTCAAGCCTCTAATGAGAGAACCAGCTACAGTTAATCAATAAGGCAATACTGAGAATAAACTGTTTTTGAATCTCACACTTCTCCAGGGATTCACTGATTTATCCAGTTTTATCAGTTTCCTTCAGGATCCTTAATCCATAGGGTTTTAATGAAAGCTAACATTTTGTCTTAATTCTGTGTTGTTCCCAGCCTAGTGAGGTTAGGGCTGTGACAGACACTGCTCTTTTGTACACTCCTGCTCCTTCTAGGTTGTGGTTTGAGTTGCAATTGTACACATCCATGCTTTACCCGTTCACCATGAGATAACTGAGAGTGCATTCATTTTGGCCAGGATGCAACTGGATTACTGTTGTTTTCATCCAGGGTGTCAGTTGCATCCTAACAACTCAGTCATCTCAAGCCTTTACTGTCCTTGAAATTATTTCCATGACAATGGAGTAGAAATGACACTAAGGGTTGTCTCTCAAAGGGTGTCCAAGCCAGCCTCCTCCTTCCATGGTATTTCAAATCTTGTCCACCAATATTTTTTTTACCTAGCTAGCAGTTTCTTAGATCAGAAAGAAAAAAGAAAGAGATGCTTCTTGAAATAAATCTGACCTTCCTTGAGTCTAAAATGTATTTTCAAGTTAGATACATTTTGTCCAGCCTGCTCTAACACTTGCAATTCAGTCAGGCATTCATAAAAATCTGAACTCTGAAGGCTGAGTAATTGCATTGGACTATTTTTCCCGAGTTAGTCCAAAGAAGTGTGCAGAAGGGTCTGTGCCAGCCAGATGGCATTGCTCTTATTGATAAAGAATCTAATAAATCTGTTTAACTTGAGATGCTTTGTAGTTTACAGTCACTTGGGATATTGGGGAAAATAATTTCAATTACTATAAGATGTTCATCCATGATAAAATCACATGGAGAAGGAAGAGGACTCAGGAAACTTGCGTGGTGCCTCCTAAAGCTCACAGAGCTTGGCCTTGCAACCCAATTAATTCTTGAGAGACTTGCAACGAAAAGAAGCCAAAATCTCTGGGTGTTCCCTTTCCACTATGCTGGGCAGAACACATCCTTTGGAAACTAGTCTAACATTGATTCCTCTTGCTCTTATGATATATGCTCTCCTAAAAGGCATAGAGCAGAGAATGGGTGTTCATGCTGCCTCGTCTAGGATTAACCACAGAATTGGTAGTCCTTACTTATAGGTAGACTTTTTTGTTATTTACATTTTACACTGTCCATAGCAGTGGCATTTAGTTTCTGAATCAGACACATAAAAATATTCAGGCAGACAGAGTTTACTCCCATTTCTGGCATGTATGTTATTTTGGAGTAATCCAGAGGAGGAGAGAGAGAAGGAACAGCTCTAAATATTATATTTAAGAGGAATGAACATGCTTGTGTACTCTCAAAACCAAGATTTCGTCTCATCTTGTCCTCTCTGATATTACATTCACTCTCAGTAATTAAAAATACATTCAAGCATAACCCTTTTATCTATTGATAAACTGATGTCACAGCTCTTTCAGAAACTTAAACAAGCACTTTTCATACCATGATATATGATGTTATACTGTTTTCAAGACCTTTAGTGCATTTAAAGAGGAATTTTTTTAAAATATCACTTCACCTTTTTTAAACCTAGCATATGATTTTCATCTAGATATTAAAAGATTCTCAGAGTTTTCCAAAAGACTAGCATTGCCAAAAGATACTTCTCCTGACTTTCCCCCCAGTATTGACACAGCTGTGTTAATGAAGCTACTGGAGTTGCCATGTAACTGAACACTGGATATACGTCTGGGATTTTTCCAGTTTCTCCAGTTATGCTACTTAAGATTCTGCTTTGACTGAATTTAGAAAACAGTAATTAGTAGAAGACATGGTCCTTTTCCCTTTTTTTCTTTTCAAGTGGATGTGACATTTTTGGATACTTAACTTTTCTTTTTCTTCTCTAATTGTGCTAAACATAAAAAAATAATAGGGCAGTTATTGTCACTGCTTCCAGTAGGGAACAAAAATACCTGCATACTATGGCAAGCTACTCCTTTTCCTGCTGTCACATATAAAGAGAGGATGATTTAAAGGCAAAAGCTAAGAATATTTTTCTGTATAATTACCATTAGATAAATAAGGACAGTGTTAACAGAAACCCCAAACTTCATATCCTGGTATGATGTTCACTTAACCTGAACAGTGTGTGTTTCACCTTTCACACTATGCTGGATTGACTTCTAAACAAGTCATTTATCTAATTTCCTTCAGCAGAGACTCAAAAATGCACTTACAGGCCACTATATGCATGCAATGCAAAGACCTCCTAGCTCAGCTGAGAGCTTGAGAGCTTCAAACACTTACTGAACCATGCTAAATCCAAAATAAACTGTCCCCAGCTAAGTGGTTGCAGCTCAAATGCAGACCTCTGGTTAGGATTCTGGTAATGCCGTTTCGTTAATCAGTTTGCTTCTGCCAGTAAAGTTTAAGTTGAAGAGCATTTATCTGTGGGATGAACGAAAGGAAAAGCCATCAAAGCTGCTACATCTTTGCCTAAAATAAATACAGATGTGTCAACCACAGATGAAGTATGTTTTTTACGAATAGAGGAACATATTGTTCCCTTAGCCCTGTCCTCGCTAGTAGGAGACATCTATGTCACTTTCATTGAGCGAAATACCTGTGATTTTAAGGAATGCTGAAAGCACTCACTTTGGCTCTTCTGATCCCTCTAAAAAATGAAGTTAGAAAGAGCTTGAAAGTAAAATATTCTGCCACAAGGTATTTTTTAGTTTACAAAGATGTATTTTACTGAATTACTGTTATTATGGGGATAGGGGTGACCCGAAGAAAAATCTCCTCTTGAATTTTAAAAGTTGACATTTGTTTCTTTAGCAGCTCCTGAGTGCCTTAGGATATATAGTACTGTACAAAGTCTTCCTACAAAGGGTCTTTTGTGTTGTGCAGAGTGAAGCTAAGCATGAAAGAGCCTCTGCTTGCTTTTGAGCTCTGTAGCTCTGGAAGATAGAGACTAGCTGTACATAAATCAAGGCAATTATGGATGGAAAGGTTGTTGGGCTGTTTCATACACGTTTTCAGAATTAGAGGTGTTTAATAGAATCATAGAATGTTAGGGGTTGGAAGGGACCTCTGGAGATCATCAAGTCCAACCCCCCTGCCAAGCAAGACCATAGAATCTAGGGCAGGTTACACATGAACAATAATACTGAGAGCTTAAATTTGTGCCTTATCTTTCAGAGGGAGATAGATCACTGCTGGATCATTCCCATTTGTGATCTGACATGGGTAAATACACGGAAGACAGGAATTTTCCTGCATTTCCTGTGGGTCAATGACAGCACTGACAGTACTTAAATAAAAAAAAAAATTGAGGAAATTGTCCATCAGGAGGTATTGACACTACCTAATTTGAGGTATCTGCTTCTCTGCAACACAGGACTGAGGATTAGGGTCCTTCAGTGTGTGATTCAGCCCACTTAAATCACTTTCCTGCTCCTAATTATCTCCCTCTTGTGTATGTCCACAACCTTTGGTTGGTACATCAGAGCATGCCTGTGGCTCACACTTCGAGGCCAGGCTGGGTTCCCCCAGTGCCTTCTGCAGAGGTGGGATGTTGTGGTGTGCTGTGTTTAGCTGATGCATGTATTTCCCTGGCTGGGAAACTATCTAATGGATCTACTATCAGTGCCATCAGTCCACTGTTTGGTTGCTCTAAGATGGGTGCCTACTTTAATGTGAGCTCAATTGCTAAATTTAGATATTTTAGCTGAAACACATCCAAAGTGGCCTCTTCAAGCACGAGGAGAAGCAAGAAATGGAACTTCAACACTGGGTCAAGTCCTGATTGTAGTTCAGCCATCATTTAGTGATTCCTCCTGTGTCCCATATTTAGATTGTATGGATTTTGAGGTAGGAACTATCTCCTACTGCAAAGGAGACTGCACTTTCATAATAAAAAATAATTAAAATTCTTTAAGGATATCACATACTCAAGAGTCCACATGTCAATAAAAAAAGGCTTTTAGGAAAAAAGCAATTTTCATCCAGTTAGATATAAGATGCCAAGTTCCTTCCTCAGGTACATGCATACAAAGAAGCCAATGAATCCAGCCAACATTTGCCTAATGAGTTAGCATTCTCCTCTGTTGGAAGTAAAAAATCTCCACAGCTTCAGGCAATATTCTTGCCCATGGACTTGGGAACAGTAAAGCTCATGTCTCCTGTGGACTAGCCAGATAAGGAGGCAGATATAAACTAAGCTTTTATTTACTTAACTGTATTTTGATCAAATCCTTTGTATAACTGTAACTTCTGTAAGTAAGATTTATTTTTTTTTCCTCTGTTAGTCTTTTTAACTTGAAAAGCTGCTGTTAGTAGGAAATTGGGAAAACCAAACCAAACAAAATGTTATACTATCATTAACATTTTGATATTTGGGTATATCAGAGGATAACACCGTGCCCATCTGGACTGCCTCAGCAACACACTTAATTGCATTATATATGGAGAAGTGATTCAAAAGAACAAAGAATTCAAGCTATTCTATTTAAGTAGCCCATTGCTGTGGTATCTAAGCATAAGAGTAGATCAGAGCATAAGAAAGCAGATTGCTAAAAGCTATGCATCCCAAATCTTATTCACAGTTCTGTGTAGAGACTAATGAAGACAGCAGAGCATCAGGCTGAAATATTAGTGGCAAAAGATTTACTCCCTCCGAATGGTCATAAGGACACCAACTTCAATGGTTCCCAAAATGAGCTGTACCCACTACGGATGGGCCCCACAACATTTGCTAATGTTTCATGCACAGCTGCTAGTCACATGGGACAGGGATTTAAAGGCATCTTCTAGCCTAAGGAGGCTGATCTAGTGGGGGTTTCAAAAATATATAGCCACTTAACTCACACAGAAGTCTCATGCCAACAATCGCACAAGATATCTATGGTTAGGTATCCGGATACTCTGCAAAAATCTGGTGGCCTGTGGGTCGAACCTAGCTCGTGGGGGATTTCTGTACAGAGGAGACAGAAGGCATATGGGGGCACATGCTCTGCAGTGCCTGCTGGCAGCCCAGGCTGGAGATGTAGGTGCGTGCTGGCTGCTGCTGCCTCTAAGATGCTGGTAGAGGCAAAGAGGCACTGGGAAGGGCATGTCCCTGCATGGTGACAGTTTCTGTTCCTCTAAAGCAATGATTGAGGCAGTGGAGAAAAGCTACTTGAACCTCCTTGCTAGGCTGAGCAGGTTAAGAGATGGCGCTTCTAGTTGTTGGAACAGTGCTTGGGGAAATTGAGGGGTCCCTAAATTTGTATCTAAAGTAACTTGATGACTGTGGGTCTGCTTTTCCTTTATATTTCTGATGTATCATGGAACTGAGGATCATTAGCCTCCTGTCAAAGTACGATCTTAACATTGCAGCTGCTGTCTTTGGTGGAAGAACACTTGTTCATGATCATCAGCATTACTGAAAATTGAAGAGAAAGTAGGTTCACAGGACACTAGAGATATAGTTTCCTAGTGTTTGCATACAAAGTTGTTTGAATTTACCGAATGGCTAAGAGCATAGCAGGCAGCCTAGATGCTGATTTGATCTCTACAGTCTCTCCTTGAGATAATGTCTCCCTGGGAGAACTCAAACCATATGGAAAGCATGCATGCAAACAACTGCAGCCAGTAAGTGTCAGAGATGAGTACAGACCTATGTCCATGTGGGGTCTTGCTTAAACAGGCCTGACATCACATTACTGTGGGTCCAGCAGTGTTCCAGCTTCTCAAGCATGCTCCAGCCCCACATTGATTTCCCAGAGGGGCACCTCCCTCAGGGAAGTACCAGGTCATCTCTCTGGGGAGATTCAGCTGCCTACGTGTAGCACTGTTTTAGCTGTGTGAGAGTAGCTGAGACATCCGCATGGTCAGGCCAGTGCGGCAGATCGTGTGTAGGGCAGAGACCCTACCTGCTAGCAACTGCATCTCACACTGCAGCTCCACCAGTGCTGAAGTCAGGAAATCACAATGAAGGTCTTGGTGTCCACCTTACTGGGTCTGCATGCCCAGGATTTTGTCCGGTGTCAATAATGTCCCTCTGCACGCCAGTGTCAATTTTAAACTTATTGATTTGTTTGAAGTCTTGATTGTTTTAATTTCTCTGGTTTTATCTTCCTGGTTTTACTTTTGTGTCTGCTGGGGTTTTTTTGGGCTACTGATGTATTTTGAGATGTCTCATTTCTAACCACATTTCTTTGATTTGTCTTGTTTGTTCGGGTTTTGTTTTGATTTTTTTTTAATGGTGGTGTTTTCTCAGGACCTAGCTTTCAAAGAACTGTCATTGCTGCCTCCACATAAACTCCAATAATATCAGGTGCAGAAGATTCTGGGTGTCTCCTATTGTACCATTTTCTAGCAAAGTTGGACATATAAGATAATATGTCTGTGCACTGCACTGGAACATTGTAAATGGCTCTGTATATTTGAAACCAAGTTGTTGGATGCATTACAACTGACATATGCAAACATTTCAACTACAAAATTTCAGTAACCGCTCTGTGCTAAACTCCAGGCAGCAGATGACACTTGAGTCTGCTAAAGAAAAAAAATGCTAGTCTTTTTTTTCTCCCACTGCTTTTAGTATTTGCTCAGTATCATTAATATAAATATGCAGTCATTGAAATCAACACAACTGAAGTTAACAGAGCAACTCCAGATTTACATCAGTGTAAATGAGAGCAAAAATTGATCCCTCACATGTAATTTATCTTTAATTCTGGTTTAAGTCTCTCTCATCTTGCTGAATAAAAACTGATGTTCTTCTCACACACAATCTGTATACCATTCATTAGTGTCTTTTCTGTTTGGAAGAAAGATTGGAGCCTGTGGTAATGAAAGCTCAAATCCTGGGGAGCAGTACACATGGTATTTTGTTTTAACTAAATGCCGTATTGGTATTCTCATGAGTGGCTTTGCATTACTTGAACATTTATGAGTAGCTTGAACTAATAAATCTCTAATTAGCACTAATTACTAATTAGGTTATTGATTCCTCTGACTGTGGACTCCTTACTGGTTTTATTCATAAGCAGAAAGTTATCTTAAATATTCTTCCAAATATATCCCCAAATGGAGCTCACTCTTGCCATAGGAAGGAGCAGAGCAGCAGGCTCTGGGCAGCCTGTTTGTCAGAACAACATCTGGGCTTGTTCAGGCTGTGTAGGTACACGAAGGGGCAGAGCTACTTTTTTCACTAATAGTGAAAAAATAAATTTCACTAATTTCACTGATGTCAGGGCATTGTCTACTTGCCCAGATGCTCTGGAGAACCCCCGTGCTTTTCTGCTTACCCATGGGATGTCTCCTGTTTGTACCCCAGGTGTGTGCTGCAGGCTGTGCATGGAGGGGCCATCTCCAAAGGGTGGCTGATGCTCTTCTTTGGGATGACTCTTGCTCTTTTTGGTCTCATGGCAAAACCTAAAGCAAATATGCTTGAGCAGGTTGGTGTACCTTGCTTCGCTTCACATGCTCTACCTTTATTTCCGTTTGTGCTTTTACTGGAAAAAGAAACCCGTCTGGATCCCTGTACCCCCAGAAGAGTTTCCCCTCCCATTCTCCCATCTCTCTCTAGCAACTGACCTGCTCGCTACCTACCTGATGAGGCAAAAGGGGTTCTTTACTACAGTCCATGTGCTCTGGACTCTGCATTTACACAGCATTCCTAATAGCTCTTTGCAGAAACAGCCCCTCCTGCCACACAGGGATCAGGAGCTCCATAATCGTATTTTTTCCTCAAGAGCTCAGAGAGCAGGTTCCCTTAGAACAGAACCCCCGGGTTCTGGGACTCCTACATCAAGCACTTGCCCAGCTGCTACCCTCACTACCACACCATCTCATCACTCTTCTCCCAGTTTCTCACACCTACAAATTCATCTGTAGAGGAGTTTTGTTCTTGTATAGTTTATGGAGGATAGCAGCTAGTGCGCTGTCTGCTGACTTCCTTCACTTGAAGGCAGAACTCACAAGTGATTGAAGATATTTTGGCTTACTTCACTGACAGGAGTGATTGCCTCTGTGGCAGGACTGGCAGGAGAGGTCAAATGCAACATTGCTTTATTCAAGCATCAGGCAGTTTCACTTACAGAAGCTTTGCATATGGCACATCTTCGATTTTGAGCCCAGACAAGTGCAAAATGAGGCTTACTTCTTCATTAACTGTGGGGAACATGCAAAATATCTTTTCTGATGGCTGCCCTCTCTTTCTGTTTATTCCTACATGTGACTCAGTGTGTTTGTTTTGATCCTTACAGCTCTGTGTGGGCTATGTGATGAACCACTGTGGCACCGAAGATCGATGGTGCTACATTCATGCTCATGTTTTCACTAGCAGACTCCAGGCCTTGCCAAACTTTGCTCTTGCATGCACATAATTCTCTAGGACAACTGTGGGAGATGTCTGCATGTGGCAGTGAGGAGATAGGGCTCCCTGGAGAACAACATCTGGGGACCAGAAATCAAGTATTCTTGGCTATGGGCCCTCAAGTCTGTAATTTGATCTTCCCACCCCTTTGGTCCATCTCTTCACAGAGCAAAAGAGTAAAGAAGGAGCTAAGTGTCTTTGAATGGGAGTCCAGTCAGCTAATTAATATCAATGAGGTGCGTGTTATTTTTAGTTATTGCAGATGTGCTCGTACCTCATTAACTTAAACAGTGAAGAGCAAATAAATATCAGCTTCTGCCATGCTTAAAGGAAGCATTTTATAAATAGGTTATTGATTTGGACTTCAGAGGGACCCGGTGGGAAATCTGTAAGGCTTCTTCTTCCAGAGGCTGGGGAAGGAGGGGAAGGCTTTACAGAAGTTAACTTAATGTGTCCCATTTTGTAATGCACATTAAGAAGAAGCCAAAAGGCTGTTCTGTTTTGGGGTGAGTGCAGTGGGTTTGAGTTTACAAAGGGCTGGTTCCTACGGAGACCTGTAGATGCTTTGTGGCGAGGCTGCTTGACTGTCTTTGTGCGATGATTGCTTTGGGGAAACTGAGTCCAGAGGCAAGGGTTTGTTCTGACCCTGCAGGAGGAATATTTGTTTGGCCCAGCTTACCTGATGTTTTAATTTCTGTATTTAGCAAGTACCCCAGATGTGTGTTGCAGGAAATAAGTAACTTGTCAGTGGTTTTGAGGTTTCTCAGCAAAAAGAAGATTACGTCGTTTTGCACTGAAGTATTGAAGAGAGTGTTTTATATTTTGAATGCTAATGAGCACAGTTTTTTTCAGACGGGAGCCATAAAACTGTCATTATGTCAGTGGTATGTCTTTGTTCCTAGCTTTGCTCGTGCTAATCAAAGACAACACTATTTTGAGTTAATACTGTAACAAGAGGAATGGCATTAGTGGTCATCATCATGAGTGACTCCTGGACATGTGGTAATAATTTCTCAAGTGTTGCTGAATAGCAAATGAGAGAGAGAGGGAGTTCAACTCCAGCGCTGTACAGAATGGAATGTACCATTCAGCT
>JAVSBS010007106.1:193705-204396 GCA_033124195.1 Coracias cyanogaster | reverse complement strand
CTTCTATTATTGAGTTTGTAATTAAGTTCATTTTCCCTTTTGTTATATCACCCACGGTGAGTGGGTTTCTCTCTTCTGTTGCTGGCCATGTAGTGTCATTTCTGTGCCCCATGGGGATAGATAATAAAATCTATATCTGCTTATGCATCTGCCTCCTGATAATGGTAGGGTTTTTTTGTGCTGGGCTGGGTAGTTGGCAAAAGAGGACATTGTTTTGAAACACCATCTCCCAAAAGAGGGAGAATAATAAAATAATAAAAGAATAATCCTTTTAAGCAGGAATATGGGATTTTCATTAAGTGAACAGGGAAAACTTCCTTAGATGCTACAGGCTCTGAACACCCACTGCCTCAGCCCACTTAACACTTCACCCATGACAAGCAAGCTTATGCTTCCTCTTTTTACCTTTCTGTCACAAGGCATGCATGTAAAAATGATGACTTGCAGATAGGACTCCCCCTGAGAGCAAGCAATCTGCACAGCCTCCTTGCTCCACTGATTTTAAAAAGAAAAAAGCACTTGCAGGCAAAGTCAGGTACCATTTCTCTGCTCCTAGGAGAGCACTGCTGCATGAAGAATACCAAGAAAATGGCACTCCTTCAAACTAAACCCTCACCTAACTCAGCATCCAGCTATGTCCAGAAATGGAGATGAGGGAAGACTGTGATGCATGCAGTATTCAAAAACTGAATATGGCCCTAAAGCATCTGATCTAATTTCAGAGTTGGCCTTGCTTTGAGTAGGAAGTTGGCCTAGGTAACCTCCAGAAGTCCCTTTTCACCTAAGTTATTCCACTGCTCTAATCAAAGAAGTCTTTTCTACCAGTAAACTGAAGATGACCATAGCCTCTAACAATTTACAACTCCTGCTATATAGCTGTGGGAAGTATTACCTCCCGTACTTCGTTGGAAAAGCAAATCCCCACTATATTGCCCGCTGTTATACAGTCCAATACTACAACTTTATTTTAGTTTTGTGTACCAAGTACTGAAACATGTCCCCAAATAGTTATTAATTTAAACTAAATACCATGCTCGCCATTATTACAAGGCAGATGTTTCATAGATTAAAAAATACATTTCTTAGATGAGGTCTTGTTTTAAGTAGTGAAATAGGTTATTGGGATTTTTTTCAATCATGCTGCTGCAGTGAAAGATTAATTTGACTCAAGACAAAAAGCTTGGTCATTTACTGTTATGTCTTAAATATAAAATTTTAAATTTTATCTGTGTGAATCAAATCTCTATTCTTGACAGCCTTGCCACATCTGTCTTTTTTTAGCATGGGTTTGGCACACTTGAGTGGAATGAAGCTCAAAAGTAGAAGGTGTTTAATCTTTTAAAATGTGTATTTACTGTCTTTGTACTAGAAATACAGAAGCATCTGGAACTGGTGACAGAAATTCATCATTTGAAAAGCCACAGACTTTGCATTTACTGTTCAACAGACATCTTCTGATGCATCTTGAAAGGGGTACAGCTAATGTGTTCTAACAATAATAAAGCTAACTTTCTTCCTTCCTGAAATGACCAGAGAGTAATAAAATGGAGTATGTGGAAGAAAAGGGGATAAAATTTCTGGAAGCTTTTCCTCAGGCAAAACAGCCTGCTAAAGAGCTGATGAGTAGAAGGCTGTTCCTGGGACCACTGAACAGCAGAGCTCATTCTTCGGGGGCTCCTTGGGCTTTTATCAGATCTATTAGTGGCTTTGCAGAAAGAGCTCCTCAGAGTATTTAAATAACTGAGCAGACTGGGCTTATTAGAAGGAGAGAGGAGCAAGTGTGCAGAAGTGTTGAAGACCAGAGCTAATGGTTGTGTTGTCCACATAGAACAGTTTTCCCACTGGCTCTGCAGGGAAAGTGTCCCACTTCCTTTGCTTCCCTACACAGAATCAATGCTGCTGCTCCCATTAACTCTAGCAGGGGGCTTGCCACAGAGTGAAAGATTACTTGAGGTAGTAGGAAGAAATGCAGCAAATCTCCTCTCCTCCCACTACAGAAGATGTTGTAATTGAAAGCGTAAAGCCAGCTCTCCTTCAAGACCTTCACCTCCCCCCATGAACAGAATTGACTCAGAAATAAACACTCATATCTGCTTTGAATTACGTAATCAAGGCTTATCCTTTGAACTTCTTATTCAAATTCAGGTAAATAAACTCACAAGCCATGTCCAGCTGAATACTTTATAGACTCTGTAAAGTTGTGTGAAAAACACTTCAATAGTAAAACCAGAATATTTGCAGGGGGAAGGGAAATGGCCTCGATTCAAACAAGTATTTATTATTCTTTGTGTCACTGAAAACCTAAACAATTAAGCACAGTCATTCATTTTTTTTTGTTTTTTAATCTGAAAGAAAATGTTGCATTAACAGCTACTTTTAAGAAATGAAAATGAAGCAAAAGCTAAGAGTTTTTTAATTGAAAAGAGGGGATGGAGCTTTTGGCTTTTTTGGGTTTTTAATCCATTGAATATATAATTCTGTGTTCCCAGTTGCCTAGCCTGGGAAAGGAGATCTCAACTTGTATCTTAGAATATTTGAGGAGGGTTGTCACATACTCAATCAAAACAGGATTTTGACATGGTCCTCCTTCAGATTCCCCAGCTGGAATGAGGGCTCACTGTCTTGCAATTATTACTTGCATATTTTATTAAAAATGTAAAAGTGAAAAAAGAGCAACATTTACATGGTTAGGAACTCCAAAATAGCAGGCTCGAAGTCAGATCCCTTTTTTGCAATATGAATATGACCCAAGGTCTCCCATCTGGCCTCAAGAGTCCCTCTATCACTTTTTCTCCAGTCTTTTTTACTGGAATGACAGTGTTTTTATTTGAATACTTCCCCTTTTTCCAGGAAAAATCTAAATTTGGAAATATTTGGAAGAACCTAAGCACATTCTTTAATAAATTACTAATTGTAAAAAATATTTTGCCTGGCCCTAGGTTGGAATAATATAACTGGATCAATTATGTTTTAATTAATGATGTATTTGAACTGGTCATAAGTTACAGGCAGCTCTTGACTGTGTACTTTTACTCTATTTTGTCTTGTATAAACTGAATTCTGAAATACTAATGACTTCTGGGAAACCTTTGTGCAGCAACTGACAGTGCTACAGAAAGAAAAACCATGTAACAAATTTTCACCTCAGGACTGTTTTTGAGTTGTGTTTTCATTGACTTGAGAGATACCAGGATATTCTGGTGCTGCTGAGAGAGAACTCTTTTTACAGTTGCATCAAATCATGGTCAAATATTATATAAAAGCAGATGGTCTTTTCTTTGTCTTATTCAGTTCTGTCTTAATAAGCATTTCCTTTGTACTCCATGTTTTTCCCCTTCAGCTTAGAAGACAGCTTTTCTAGTCCTTTGTTAAAGCAAGGATAGGAAGCTGTTTTTTCATCTAAAATACCATTATTTGTGACATTTCAGGAAGCAGTGGAATGTCTGTGACTATTTTGTGAATACAGAACCAAGAATTTCAACATGAAAATTTTGCTCCAAATTGTGCCTCAGACATTTACTGTTCACAACATTGTGCCTCAAGTATAGATGTCACCAAATGGAGAAGTCATCCTCATGTGCCTTCATTTGGTGTTTTTGCAAGTTATGAGTCTCATTCAAAGCCCAGAAAAATAAATGCGGAATGTTCTTATTTATTTTCAGCCCATAAACTGTGGATATATACCTGAAGCTTTGCTGCAGAGGTGGAACTCTGCCTCTCTCAAAGTCAGTGGCAGAACTCTCTTGAAAATCTTCAGATCCAGAATTTCCTTCAGATCTTCGATACCATCTTTGGAATTGTTCAATTTCATCACCTATGCCTTGTGATTCTCCCTGAGTGCCATATTACTCACCTTCCTATCATCAGGACACTAGTACTTTGCATTACTAGAGAAAGCAGCTTCACCAAAACCAAATTGTGTTATGAGACTTGAATTTCTTCTCTGCAAATAGTTCTCCTGGTTTGAGAATGAGTAGACATCCTGATCTCAGATGACAAAAAAAATATTTTTTTTTAACTTAAGACTCAATTTTATCTTTTCATAGTATTAGTTTAAATATTTGATCTTAATATCAATTTTCAGTTTTATTTAAATTTTATTTATATGACAATACTTTGCTATTACTAACAGCAATCATGCTGATGCTTATAAATCACTCCTTTTATTTACTGTCTCTGGAAATATTAAGGTGTCACTAACATCAAAATGATGAGACAGAAATCCCTTTTTCAGGCCAGTGCTAGTTTTTACAAACAAGTTTTGAATGAGATTGGAAGAGAAGACTCAAATGTCACAGGACAGGAAGGAGAGCAAGACTATGTGCACATTTTCAATTACCTCAGTATAATGTGGTGAGCATGTGATAATGTGTCACTGCCCTGAGGGCACTAATAGCCCCTCACCATAGCCTCTCCCCACCCTGTCCATGGCCCAGAACCTCTTCTCTCAGACCTCTGGGGCTGTCAGCCCCTGCCCCAGTGATGCCACAGCAGGGCAGGCCTTCAGCTCCCAAAAATCTGCCTGTTGGGCCATGGGAAGCCCCCGCCACTCTGGCCCCTGCAGCACTCTGACATAACAAGGCGGCAGGTAAGTAGACAAAAACTTAATGAGAGAGAATGAAAACTAATAGCTGATTGCTGCTATATGAAGGAAAGGAGGGAACAGGAAAAAATCATGAAGGCTGCATTAGCAACTGCTGAGGTTTGTAAGAGAAAGCAAAATAAGCCCTAGGACACTACTGAATTCACATTACTAACATCACTTAGTCTACATAACTTTGACTTTGATAAGTAAATACTCAATACTACAATGTAGATGCTTATGGACAATAGTCTCCAAAGATTTATCACCTATTAACCACATCGAGAGCAAAATATAATTTCCAGATGCTTCTTAAGTTATTAAATTTTCAGTAATTCTAATCGGAAAATCTTAGTTTAATCTGCTTGGAGAACTCGAATACCCAATCTAATTGGAATTACTGTTGCCCATTTTATTTCAAAGTGATTCCAAACTCATACATTTTGCCCATGGGTTTTAAATTCAATTTATGGCCCAATTTATCATCTGAAACATGGAGGAAATAATTGCCTTAAGAGAAAAACAAAGTTTTACTGTTTTTTAATTGGGGGTGTGGGGGGAAAGGGGAAGGTAAAGGTTGCGTTGTGATGATTAAAACCTTAATGATTAATGTGTAAGAAATGGCATGAATTAAGGACAAATATCACACATGGAGCTGTGGGAACTTATCAATTCAGAATTTGTGGAACATATTCCAGGCTGTGCTTTCTGATAAGGACAAAAAAATTCTGTTTGATTTAAGATGCTCAGCATTTCTCACACAGTTAGATAAAGCTCAGAGTTCATTTGTTCATCAAGGCAGAATAAAAATGGGTACAACAGAGAACAATGCCTCTAAGCTTTGGTAGAGGAGTTTAGTTCACTTTAAAGGCAAACTGTGCTCTCGGTGAGTTATTTGCTGCAAAATGTCGAAGAAACACCACATGGAAAACACGACATCAAACACCAGAGAGCAAGATTTTCACACTGCCTAGGCAAGGTACACAGGCAAGAGAATGTGAAACATAAAACGCATATGACAGTAACACTTTGATAACTTGTATTGCATAGCAAATATTTGCGAGGAATGTATTTCAGACAGACAGCTATATTCAAAATTGTCTATATCTTCCCACTTTAAATTTCCCAAAACTTTCAGCTATTGAGGCACATTTCTCCCAGTAGGAGAAAAAAGTTACCATGCAAAGATGAGTGTTTCAACATGTAGATTTTTAAGACTACTATTGGGGGAGAATCTGTTTCTTCTTTTATTTGAAAACCATGCAAATAAACAATAACAAGCAAACATTGACTGACCCAGTTTGTGCACAAACTTAGCAGAGCAGAGTAGAAAGCTGAAATTTGGAAGGAAGATAAAATTTTGAGAATGAGTGATGCTTTAGAGATTCTTAGGGAAAATTAGTTTCAGTTTAGCTGAGTAATGAGCATTTAAAAAGTATAGTTTATGAATATTTTGAATAACAATTCTTTTACAATGTTTTGAAAATGCAAATAAAGCATTTTGTATTGCACAAGGAAATGGAGTCTAGAATTTTGATTCAAGGCTTTTCATGTAATGCAGTCTTTCAGGATAGCGGTTTTCAATTGCATTATTTCATGTTCTGGTGATTTTAGGGATGCTACACTACTGCATAACTGTATGGCTCCATTGCTTGTGGCTTTTGATGCAGTCCAAATTTATAGTAAATTACCATTGTGCAATGCAGAAAACAATTGTACATAACCCTTAAAAGCTGGGAGTGAACTAGTAGTGTGAACTCATTCTACTGACTTCCCTGTCAATGGAAAATTGTTCCCTAACATAAATTTGCAAGTGTTTTCACCAGTTTTTCTTTTATACCATTAATCAAAGTAGTTTTTAAAAACTGGCCGCAAAACTAATCCCTGAATCATTCCTCTGAAAGTCTTTTCAGTTTGATTAATTGTTTTTTAAGGTTGTTTGCCTGGTTTTGTGTCCATGAGGCAGCAGCCATACTTAAACCAAAATCACAGTTTTTCACTTTTGGGAGACACATTATCTAACACTTTTTACACCTCATGTCAAATCTCAGCTTTAATGAGTTCAATTAAAAAACACCCATTGACTTGGAGGGATCAGCTATCAGCTGAGTTTAAAAAAATGCTCTGCTGCTACAACTGAGTTTCTTTATCCAACCTATATATCTCTGCCTTCATTTCACCCAGAAAAAGGCACTAATCATAGTGGTTTTTCCATTGCAATACTTAGTGCATTCCAGCACCTCTTCCATTTTTCACAAGGTAATGATTATGTCAAGGGATTAATCTTTCAAAACAAAGACTATACAGTAAGTAGGATTTTATTAGAAACTCTCTTAGGTGTTTCTAATTGTTTTCTTAATTTTTGCCCTGGCGTTTGATCACCCTGGTTCCCCTGCCACAAGGTACTTTATTTGTCTATTTGTTTAGTGGAACTTCCTGCACTGCAAGTATACATACGTATAGACATATAGACATATATTCAGAGAACTGAGGTGTTTTTCTCTGAACTTTTCAAGAGAAGCTTAGGTGATTAAACATGTTCACTTCTTGGTCATCAAAAATTAATACTAAAATCTTTCAGCAATAATCTTTACCAACCTTTCTAACTTTTCAGGAATGTTTTATGGCCAGAAAATTATTTCCTTCAGGTTGTATAGGTTCACTGTTTTCATGCAAACTACCAAAATACGGTGAAGGTCATGTGGTAAGTCACTGGTACATTTGTGACTGAGCTACACGTCACATGGAAAAAAGGCATGGGAAGGACAAAGTAATACTGAATTCAAGAAAGCCCATAAGGAGTGGCAGAAAGAAGGTGATTGATACAAGCTGTTGCTTCTCAAATTCTGAATTGGTTCATCTGTGTAGCCGGAAGCATTGGGATGAGGTAAAGGAGTATTTGGAAAGTTCACATAAATTATTTAAAGCTAAAAATAAATGGTAATGTTAGCAATTAACTGTTTCTTTACACAGACACATCATGGAAGTGACTTCTGTGTGGGAATAAATGTGCCGGTCTGAGGGGAAAATAAGAAATTATGCAAATCTCCAGTTCAGTAAAGTCAGAGTTCAGATATGCATAGAGTTAGTAACTGACTGATTTTCTGAAATGCTACAGTGGATGAATTTCAGAGATACTTATTTTCAAATTGAGTTGTCAGTGCTCTGCCAATTCATAAAACCAACTCTGCAGTAATATCAGCTCATCACAAAATAAGCTGACAGACTGCACCATATTTTTATAGTGAATCATTTAAACCATGAATCATTCATAGCTTCATACAGGTGCTGAAAATAGTGAAAAACCTGCTGTCATGCTAGACAAGCCTTGCACGTGCTTGCCACAAGTGATGGGTTCTCCTTTGCAGAACAGATCAGCTTTTAATCCTATTAGGAAGGAAGAAAGATCAAGGAAGGAAAACACAAAAAGGGTGCTGTTCTCCATCTCTTCCTTTCCCCATTTCCTCTCCTCCATTTTCAATTATATTATCTTGCCCACTCAAAATGGAAAATTGAGAAAAAAAGTATTTTGGTTCTCTATTGCATTTTTTCCTGCTTTTGTTCCATTGACAGGCAGATATAATCCACGTTGTTCCAAAGGGCGCAAGTCCTGATACAGTGAACATAACAGAGTAATTGTTCTGAATCATCTCCAGAATGTCATTCTATTGGTGTATGTATTTGTAGATAATTAGCTGTGTGCACCAAAATAGGGATCCTGGCATTAGTACAAAAGGCAGCTGCAAATGATAGCGCTATAGGTCCTGCAAAATGTGCAGAAATCTTGTCATGAGGCAGTCTGCAGATTGCTGTATTCCCTGCCTTAAATTAGATAAACGAATTGCAAAGTAAAATTAAAATACATACCTGAACTGACCTGCAAAAGGCTGAAGGTTAGGCCTGGTTAGTGTGTGCTGCTCTAGGTGGCTAGAGATGTCCTAGGAATCTCTCATTCCATGTCAGCACATCTGTAAAATGAGTTAATGAGCAGAGTGACAGGATGTAACCATTTGACACATGATTAGGCAGGCTCTCCTTGTAGAGGAGTGCTCATCCCATCCCCAAAGACCTGTTCTGCCTGATAGTTTGCCTGACAGTCTGTGACATGTAGGTCAGAAGAAGAAATGCTTTAGGCCCACCTTATACCATCAAGCATTGAGCTTTTGTGATAAGCATTGCAGAATGAAACTCGCAGGCATTAACTCTCAAGTGCTTTGGCATCTGGCGAAATGTTCCTACAGTACCTATACATTGCAGAAAAGTTATTTGCTTAAAGCAGTCCCCTGAGTAAAGTTGTGTGCAGGGGGCCAATAGCAAATGCAGAGAAGCAGACCACTGTCTTACACTATATTCTTCTTTAGGAATCACCCACCTTGGGATTCACAGCCATGAACCTCTATTGGAGCCAGGTGCCTATGCCAAAACACTGAAGCAAGATACAGCATTCCTCTCTCTCTTCTGTCCAGCTTATCAGTGGTGCACTCACTCACTGAGCTCTTGTGGGTGACACAGGTTCATTACCAGATATCTCATCACAAGGTATGAGGAGCCGTAAGCCTCAAGGTATGTGGAATAAGTAAGGCATGCTTCCAGCCCCTCCTGTTTAAATCATTCCAGTTTATTTGGTATAGTGAATTATTCATCCAGACAGGAGAAAGGAAAAGAAAAACAGGGAGTAACAGCATGGATACTCTTAGCCTGGAAGCTGAGTAATATTGATCAAAATTACCAGTATTGATCAGAATGAAGGGGAGACCTGAGGCCCAGCCACTGTGTTTATTGTTATTAATCAGTTTCATCTCAAATTAGTATGAGAAGGGGTACAATTAATATGAGAGGAGTTTGAGAAAATGGTCTTCCATGAATGGTGATGAAAAGAGAACTATAAGCCACCAACAAATGTTTTGTATTTTTTTTCTCAATAAGGCATCTTCTCAGAATGTGTCCTGCCTTGGACTGTAAAAGAACAGGCAGGTTGATCCAAACAGAGTAAATATATGAAGGAATTATGGAGCCACTCAGCACTAGCAAGAATAAGGAGTTTCTAACAATTCCCATAGCTAGCAGAAGTGTGCTGAAAAAAGCCCAGTAGGTGCCCGTAATGTTTTGGAGTCCCTAGAGTTAGACTGCAGATGGATTTCTGAGGGCTGAATGTTGGACATTAAAGTCTGAAGGCTTTAAGGATCTAAAATGTTAGTTAGCACATCTGTGTAACTGAATGGAAATAGCCTCTTAATCTCCTAGGCTCTTTCCAGAACTGACTCAGAATAATCATGGACTTGGAAAAGGGCCTTTTCTTCCTACTGAAAGAGAAGTGTCCGCTCTGCTTGAAACCAGTTGCTCCCAAGGGAAATTTTGCATGGAGAACTCTCCTCTGATACAGAGCCTGCTTGGAGCTTTCAAAATAGCATACCGGTTGTTTATATGTTGGAGACTCTTTTAGTCTTTAACTCTACTGTTAGTGTGTTCTGGTTGTCCATTTGGAAGTGAACTTCTGGGGCTTGGCACAGCAGTTTGTCTAAGGGCTTTTTCACATGTAGGTAACTTTGCATCTTTTGTTAATTTGGTTTCATTTTCTTTGAATAGAAAGCCAATTAGTTAAAAGTTTCTGCACCTCTGTGCAGACACATTTTAATTCCAACTATGTTACTTAATTCAGATTAACTTTCCTTAGAGTTCTTGTGTAGGCAAACCCTAAGAAAACTTTATTACTGGGTGATAACAGGGTTCATCCATCCTTACGCTAGCTGGATAAGGAAGAGGTCAGAAATGGACCATCATTTTTAAAGGGAAATGTTTTAATTTTTCACAGGTATTTTTTCCACTTTTTTATGTAGAAAGATCACAGAATCACAGAATCACAGAATGTTAGGGGTTGGAAGGGACCTCAAAGATCATCAAGTCCAGCCCCCCTGCTAGAGCAGGATCACCTACAATAGGTTGCACAGGAATGCTTCCAGGAGGCTTTTGAATGTCTCCAAAGAAGGAGACTCCACAACGGGCCTGGGCAGCCTGTTCCAGTGCTCTGTCAGCCTCACCGTGAAAAAGTTTTTTCTAATATTTTTATGGAATCTCCTATGTTCCAACTTGTACCCATTGCCCCTTGTCC
>JAVSBS010007106.1:164689-184423 GCA_033124195.1 Coracias cyanogaster | reverse complement strand
TGCATTTAGATCATTGAGCTTGGCATGACATGGAAATTTCATTGGGACTATGGAATGATGAGGCTTTTCCAACCTACCTCTATTTCTCACCTCTGGAAGATGGATGGAATGCAATTGCATTGGTCCTTCAACATCGAATCATAGAATCACAGAATGGTTTGTGCTGGAAGACACTTTTAAAGATCATCTAGACCAATCCTCCCATAATGGGCAGAGACATCTTTTACTATCCTTCTAATGTTTGCACCCTCCCTTTTGAGAACACAGTGGAAGCATGCTTTAAAATAAAAAATATGCATTCATTCTGAGGTAATTCATGTATCTTTCCAATTATTCTTTACATTTAATACTTGAGCACCCTCAGCAGATACACATTCAGTGCTGTAAACCCAAGCTTTACCTGTTACTATTTTGTCTCTGGGTTTTTGGGGGGATTTTTTGGTGGTGGGGTTTTTTGTTTTTTATTTTTCCTTTGGTTTTGTTTTTGGTTGGTTTGGTTTTTTTTTTTTCCCCAGAGCTAGTATCACTGTTTTGGGTACCACCTCGGCTTGAGCACCAGTGTCCAAGTTAAAATTAAAAAGTGTTCCATTTGTTTTCAGGCTGACAGTTCATTCATCTTCTGCTGCTACCTTGGCCATTACTGCAATGAGGAACAGCTCTGAGCTAATGGCTCTGTAGTCATCCTCTTTGTCCTTGCTATCTATTCATATTCTGCTGGTACTTGCAACTTCTGGCAACATGATAAAATCCACTGCACTTCTTATATCTTCTTCCAAGAACCGTCAATTACAGTGGTGAGTGTTGTTTGCTACAGGATGTACATGTTCATGTGCTGCTTTTTGAGGCTGCCAGCTTCCTGTTACAGACCTTTCACCTGAAATATTTTAAATTCTATGCAATCTCCTCATTTTCAAGAGCATCATCTGCACTACATCAACATCACTTTGGATCGGGATTTGCCTTTTCTTCAGTATCTCTTGGTTGCTTTGTAAGAGATTAACAATTTTTAATTTCCAGAAATCCTTCTTGTGGTTTGACCAAGGTCATAGCCATGGTCTGACCTTTTTTGCAGGGACTCAGTCTCTAGTAACATAAGAAAGACTGGCATTCCACCTCAGATCCATCAAAGCCTCTTCAGTTGTTCACTTTCTGTGTCTCTCTCTGTGAAAAAGTGTCATTCTTGTTTCAGATATTCATGAAGTACATTAACATTCCGTATTACAATTGGCCCTTTTACTGCCTTAATGCACTTTAAAAATTGTTGTTATAACTAGAGCCACTTCCTAGTTGTTAATTCTTTTTGACTAATAGACGTTTCTTGCAGATAAGGTGTGATGTAGCACTGATTTTCGTCTCTAGTAGCATTACAAACCACTCCTCCACATACTTTCTTAGTTTTATTCCCTGTGTCACATATTGGTCAACAATCACTCCTAGCCTGTAACTCCAACAAAGACCTGCTCCATTCAGTGTCTTGACATCTAGCAATTTGGTCCTATGAAAAATTTATAGTTTCAGACCCCTATAGAGGGACACTTCCCTGTGTGAGAACATAGTCTTAATCATAGCACTGAAGCAGCACAATTACGATCTGTGGTAACCATATAGTGGGCAATTTCTTACTACACTGAATGCAGAATGGCCCTACCTAAACGTTCCTAATCTGCATCTTTTAATTCCCTAACTTTAAGCAGAGTGTTGAAAGAGACCACCATGTTAATTTTGAAATATGTTTAAATTAAGCCTGAAGTAGGTTAAAATTAAAATTAAACAGTAAAAACATGAAATTAAAAGGAGGAGGTATAAGGAAAATAGCATCTGAAATTATTAGGAAAGATATGGAAAATACAACAGAAATCACCAGTATTCCACTATATAACACTGTCACGTACTCATATCTTGTTTACTGATTGCAGTATGCAAAACAATAAAGCTAGAATGGTAGATCAAGTGGTTATAAGTGTGATGCTGAGTATGGAGCAGTTTCTCCCACTTGGAAAAGAAATCAGTGACAAACAGTAATAGAACATTATGCATGGTAGAAGAGCAGGAAATGAAACAGGAATAATTTAGAATTTCTCCCAGTACTAAGGTTATACAATAAATTTTTTAGACAGCAGATATAAAACCAACAAAAGAAAATGCATTTTCTAAGAAAGACAAAATTTCAAGGAATCACTTCCACTGGATTTGTAAGGGCTGAAAGTGTAAGTGAGCTCACAAGAAGATTTTACATATTCACAGAAGATAGGATGATTAACAGCTGTCTATTAAGGATGCAACCCAGTGCATTTCATCAGTTAGGAAGATGTATCACAGGAACTACCTCTTTACGATTAACTGTCTTATTGCAGGAGTATTTTTTTCTAAAGATTAGTGGTTCCCATGATCACAGAGATACTTGGTCTGAAGTTATATCAATGCAAACCAAGGAGCTGAGCACCTTCTCCATCACAAGCTTGGAGACCAGGATTGCAAGAGATGTGCAGTACCATCACCTGTTTTTCAATTACAAGAAAACAGTCCACTCCTTAAAGAAATTACTAACTGAACCTCTGCAATTGACCATGTATAGTTTTGTTAATATGACTAAGGTACAGTTACATAGGAGAAATGAAAACCAAAAGATATTTTACATGGAAAACCCCTTTGTCAGTTCTCCCATGGATGAATAAACATTGTTTAATAAACTTGCAGTGGCAAAGTAGGAGAGTTCTAAATTTAGAAAATTATTTGCAGTGTCTTATAACTGAAGGAAAGATTCATATGTTATGTTTTGATATAAATACCCTTTCAAATTCCAAAAGTAATGCATCCACGATGCAGCACATAATCAATATCTAATTGGGATAAATATATTCAGGATTAATTGTTATGACAATTTTATTTTAATGCGCACTTATCAGAAGTTATAAAGGAAACAGTTGTCTAATTTCACATTATTATCTTTTGCTTTTCCCAGTAATAGACTCAATGTAGCATAAACAGACATTTTATTTTTCTAAATTTTGAAATAAAAAGTGGGAGCTTTTTCTTACCTACTCCAGCTATGTACTGCTGAAATGTCAGAGAAGATACTGTTGTGTTGAGGAAATGACGTAAACTTAGCTTTGTAATTTGTCAATGCCAGTTACTGTTTTTGTTTATTTTGATTAGGATATGGACAACTGACTACCTTCCAAGTCCAGCCACTCCTCTGTGGCTTAGTGCTAAGTCACTGGATAAACATATAAACATAGCATAAGCATACAACACACTTTTGGGCTCCTATATATGTGGGAATAATGTCTCTGTGTAGGCTCCAAGCCTTGGCTGACCACATATCTTATTTGCATATACTCTTATCTATACAGTAGTTAAAGGAATTTGGGGCTTCGTACATACATAACAAAGGACCCCTTTTGTTGGTTTTGTTTCTTTTTAAGCTACCTTTTGAAGGAAATATGAAAATGATAGTGATTTCTCTCAGGTCTACTGCATCAGGGTAACCACAGACTAAAGCAGACTCTGTTCTCTAACCTCTTCAGCATTTATGTCATAGAGTACTGCTTTCAACACAACCCTGAGCAAGGGACAGGGACACTAATCTTATTACAAGAGCAATAAGTAACAGATTTTCAACATAATCTGCTAAAAAGGATATATTCCTACTTCAGGCCAATATACAGTTTGCTATGGTTGCTTTGAAAATATTCCAGATAACACTGTGAGAAGGATTTGTTCAACTTCACCGTGCTGTTAAACTGAAAATACATCAATAATTTCTATGCATCCTGTTCTTCAAGCAAAATTTCTCATTGAACAGTAGGCCTTAAAGAATTTTCCCTCTTGCTTTAATATTTTTATTACATCAACATCCCTTTTGGAACTGAGTGATACTGAAAATCTGTAGAACTTTAATTTCAGAATAGACTTCACCACAGAAACAGCTGGATTTAGTTTAACACCAGCTCTTAGATGTTTCAATTACACTTACTTCTGAGCTCTGACTCTCAAGCATATGGTGATGTCCAGCAGCACCTTATTTCCAAAGCCCGTAATTCAGCAAACACAGCTCCTATTGGTCTCCTTTTCATCTTTCCCTTTCTCAAGAGCATGCTCTCCTTACATTTTCAGGTTCAGACAACTGACAGAAACAACACCATATCACGCAGTTCTTTATAACCAGTAACGTGGTTGTTGTGACTCATGTGACTTATTTTCTAACATGAGTAGGACATGGGCATAAACTGGCAATAATACAGTCTTCCAAAAGTGACTGGAAGTTAATAGATATTGACAACTACATTATGATTTTTTTGACCAGAAAGTGAACTACTCTGTGCAAAGCAATGGGTGTCATTGCTTACAAATGGTATAGTAACCCAAAGTTAGTATACTTCCTTTAAGGATATCAGCAAATGTTGTTTGCTCTTTGAGCATATTGGATTCATTAAAGCTGTGTCTATTTTTAAGCCCCGAAGTATGAAAACATCTACCATTGAGTAGCTTTAATCTGAAGTGTTCTGAAAAGTGGAGAAAGCACTGGACTTGTAGAAAGAATGAAATAAATGCTGGGAGTGGGTAAAAAACATGCTAAAATGTTCCAGTTCCAACCCCCATGGAAAGTGACGATCTCTCTAACATATTTCTATTTTTTGCTCAGAGGTGGAGGAAAGGAAAATTGGAAAACAGCTGAAAAAAAGACTTCTAAAAGACAAGATACTCCAGACCCTTGAGATAATCAGGAAACACTCCCAGTTATCCTAGGATATTGTCTAACTGAAAAAAGGCAGTGGCCTTTTACCATGCTGGGTGGTCAGTTCTCTCCCTGTCACTCCTGGTAAGTTATACTTACTGTAATCACATTCCTCTTTCTATATATTTTTTTTCCATATTGCACTCTTCTCTGCATAAACAGGAGTGGTAGGAGCTCGAGCAAAAACCTGGAAAGAAGGAGCAAAGAGGAGGGAATGCTGTCTTTCCTTAATAATTGCTAGCCTGTGCTGCTGCTCTCAGGGTACATTGAATATCTCATGGAAAACTGGGTGCAGGAACAAGCTATCCCATGGTCAAAGCAAAGACACTGGTGGCTACTGTGAAAGAGCCCTGGCATTCTAGAAAATCCCACCCTAGCCTAAGTGACATTCATGCTCTTATATAAGATCTTTGTTTCAAGGATACCGTACCAGGCTGAACACTTGGCAAAATAGTATCTAAACTCTACATGGCATATTTTTATTTCATATGAGTAGTTAGGTAACTGCAAAATCACATTAGGTCCTACAGACTCTCTTGTTCCATTGTTGTCATGCTGCTTTTTAATCTACCTGCAACTAACCAAAATGTTCTCCTGTATAGTATATCTTTTAAGAAGTGGTGCCCTTATTGATTTACCTACTTTGACTGTCTGAATAAAGAATATTCTCAGAGCACAATAATATGCAGCACAACATGGTACATAAGTCAGCTATTACAGACACTTGCCCTTGACTTAATTAGCAGACTGGCATAGTTGCTTCTCTTCTATTTTTCCTAAGATAAAAGCTCAGTTCGTGAAGAGAATGACTTGGTATGCCATATACAAAATGTCACCTGCAAAATCAGTGCTCAAAAGATGTGGCCCTTGCCAATGGTGAAACGGAAGAAAATATTTAACTCTTCCCCTCCAGAATTAATATAAAAGAGGTAAATAAAACACACATAAAAGGTAAATCCAGCTCAATGGTCAGTCACCATTCCTGCAGCAGTAAACTAGAGAAACAGCAGGAAGTAATGTGCAGAAAGAATTTAAGAATTACAAAAGGCTTGCCAAAGCATACAGTCAGTGAAAGGACAAAGTCCAGAAAAATACAGATGATCTGAGGAGAATAGAGCTAAGGGTTACTGTAAAATATATTGGAAGTCAGTGAAACCCAACAGTCCTTTATGATAAAGAGGGCAGCAATGAGTGTCTGGTTAAGGAAATCAGTGAACAAAAGCACTACATGTTGTCAGATGAGAATCCGAATTTATAGTATCCGAGAGACAAGATACAATTATAGACAGATCATTATGTGTAAAGTACACTGTATATCAGAGTATACTTTTGAGATGAAAGGAATGAACGTGTTTTCAGGTAACAGAAGGATGTGGAAACCATTTTTCTTTAGACAGGGAAAGTCACATAAGCTGTCTAAATGTGAAATGGGCCCTCTAGAAAGTATCTTCGACTGAAATAGCTAAATTGTGCAGTATTTCCCTGGCCTCATATTTGGAAAGATTCTGAATATCTCTCTAACCCCAAGATATATTTCAGGGTCTGGGTACCTGCTGGGTATGTGTCTCCTGGAGGGGAAGTAGGGGCGGCTGCTGCTGCTGTCTTCATGAAATTTAAAGCATCGGCATCCTTCAGCACAAAACCAAATGCTCTCACGCTAAATTATGATAGAACAAGTCCCAATGCCAAATGGAAAAAAAACATGCTGATGGCAGTTAGGAAGCCAGGCAAGCTGAGATATGATCAGCCCTTGTTGAAAACTTACTTTGAAAGCCCAAATGCTTACAGTGTCAAAGAAAACTATTTTCAAACCTAGCTAATGTCTCTTCTCTCTGGTGATTGCTTCTGACAAATGAAACTGGACAGCAAAAATGTTTACATGACAGCGTATGCACTCTTTTATGGAAGGAGTAAGGCTCAGTGTGCAGTTCAGAAAAGCAATGGGGTTGTTTTGGTTTAGAAGATCATGAGTAGTAACAGCATCAAGTGCTTGAAGGCCTTTCTAGAACTCAGGTTACTGTACTCCTTTGTTTTTAATAAGTATTGCTGTTTGGCCAAGGAACTCAGTCCATTTAATTTCGTAAGGTGCTACAGAAAAGCATGAGGTACAGAAGCATTATAGTCTGATGAATATTTGTGATTATTCTGTCCTTCCTCCTTCATAACATATAGTACAAAACTTGATGCAGAGATTTCTGCATCAAATCTAAAAACCATGGGAGACTATGCAACATAGCATCTGGATAGCACACATCTTTAGGCAGATCCTAATCTGATGATATCAAGTCATGGAGAACTGCTTTCTCTTGCCTGAATGTAACACAAACCATAAGCAAGTCTGAGAGGCAGGGAAAGGACAAGGGCAAGGGCAGAGAGGGGGAAGTAACATTGCAGTAACTGATAAAATCCAGCTGCTAGGGAACAAGAGTGCAGGTAGTCTAAGGGGTCGTAATCTCAAAATTATTTTCATTGCTAAATAAATATCAGCTGCTGTTCAAAATTTGGCAAATGCATATGCTGAAACAAAGAAGTAGCCAGGGAAGCAATATGAGGCTGGGTGCCACAGCAGGAATTAACTAGGCACAACAGGACAAAATTAAACTGATAAATGAAAGAACATTGTGAAGCTGCAGAAGCTGTTTAAATGTGTTGCTTTGGACAGTTAAAATAGGACTGCATGATGTCTAATACTCCCTGCTGGGAGGGATAAGAACATGGACTAGGTGACCTAGTAAATCTTTTCTCTGTGAAGTTTTGCCGTAGTTTTTGGGTGATTGTCCTGTGTCAGTTTGGCAGTAGTCATCGAGCATGTCACTTTGGAAGTCTGTGAAATACCATAAACTCTTTGCCTGTGCAAATGACATTCGTATTAAAAGAAAGCCAACCTTGTTGTACAGCATCCAGAAAATTGGTTACAGGAACCACTGTATTTCAGTAACATGCTAGGAATAATTTTCTAAAGAATATTTTCCATAAATCTCTGTCCATTCAACATATCTTCAGCATATGCAATAGAAATGTTCCTTATACAGGCCAATAGTTTTCACAGCATAAAAACAGTTGGGTTCCAGCAAGGAACTTGAACAAAATAATGATGGACTTGCTTGGTTATCATATGAATAGCTTACCTTAAAAAAACATAGCAAGACAGATCCTTGGCCCACATTTCAAACACTTGATGAACAGACTTCTGTTGACTTCACTGGGCTTTGGATTACACCCACTGCCATCAAGATGAAAAACTGCAGGCACTTAAAATAAAGGTTCTTGATGGACTGAAAGACTAGATTTATTACCCCTCTAAGGACATATCTGGAGGAAATTAGTATGCAGTGTATCACTGTACACAAGCAACCTCACATTCATTTTCAGGCTCTGATATGTTGGTAAAAATATAATTTAATAGAAACCATTGTAGTTCTTATTAGCTCTGTTCAGTCCTGTAATCAACTACTTTGTAAAGTGAATTCAAAGTTTATATTTACATAAACAACTGAATGAGCTGCTGTTCACAAATAAGGTTCCAGGCAGACACATGATAAAAGATAACCTGCAATACAGGAGGGAAAGAAAGAATCATTAGTAGCATGTGGTCATTAGCAATACATTTTTTTATATCAATCTTCTACTGGGCATAAATTTTAGTTGATTTGCAAAATGTCAAAAGATAATTTTGGTACCAGGAAATTCTTCACTCTACTGTAAAGTATAATATATGCAATGGTTTGTCAAATTATACATTTGCAGAAAGACAGGAATCTTAAACCAGGACATCCCATACCATCACATTTGACATGAGTCGTTGAGGGGGAAGGTGAATGTGAAATCATGAAGTGTTGCTGATCTGCAGAACAAGGAATTTTCCATGCTGAAGTAGGCCACCTTATGAAAATGCAGGTATATTATAAATGTGACTTTAACATAAAGAAGACACTGTCCATAGAAAATGAGAGAAGTTTCTGTCAAATCTGACACAGAAGAGGGTTGGTTAGTGAGTATATCTGTATGCTTCAAGCCACCAAGTGAAGCAGCAGAGTAAAAATTAAAAGCTGTTTCTACAGTCAGTGGTGCAAACATTTCTGAGGCTGCTGAACAGACACCAGTAACTATGTATAAAAACAATCCCACTCTTCAAAAACACATTTTTTCCAAAATAATTATACTCAATAGCCAAGTTTTCACAGTGGGTTGTTTCAGCTGTTTTATGGAATAGACCAACATCCTTTTCTCCTCTGTAAAGAAATATATTATCAGGGTAGGATTACAATGTCCAGTGTGTGACTCTCCATGTCAAGGTCCTTAGTGGTGGTAGCACTGATCAGATTAATTCTCCAGCCTGAAAGGCATAGGTTTTGACAGGCTCTGCAACAGCTTTGGGGGAAGAGAAGAGTGGGAGCACTGCAGTTTATGCAAAAGATTTTTGCTTTACTTCTGCAAAGACAGGTCATAGGTGTCATTCTGGCCCTTAGAAAAATTCAAGGAATGAGACAACTGAGGTGAAGCTAGAAGGTGGTGATTTTAGAGTGTTACCACAGCTCTATGCTATTTCTACCCAGCATGTGGGATGGGCTGGCAGTGCAAGAGAACAGGCTGCCCCAAGACTCTGCATGCAACCAGCTTCTTGGGTGCAGGGCTACATGAAAATCTGAATTTTCTGTTTATCAGCGGAACAACAGCAAGAAATTGTGTTAGACTGAAATTAATTGTTTGGGGTTCTTCAGCTCTTCTTTGTTTTGTTTCTTTTGCAATCTTTTTTTTTTTTTTTTGTGTAACCTGTTGATCAGTCTTAAAATGAAAATTTGTGGTTTATTTTTCAATTTTTCCATCTCCTCTTTCCCGTCTCTCTCCCCATATTTTTTTTTTTGGCTGAAATTATGGCTTGATATGTCACAAATCATTTCAGTATCCTCCAGATTGCATTTCTGATGAACTGACTATTCAAAAGCATTGCTCAATCATACCCAGTGGGGATAATTCATACCCAGGCTTCCCAGAAAGGATACTGCTTCACACTCACAGCTTGGAGAAGTCAGAAAATTACACTATTCTCCCAATGCTGAGGAACTGATGGGTTTTAAAAACTACAATGGAAATCCATACCAGGAATAATTTCTTGAAAAGTTTATTAAACTTATAGATTTCACATCTATGAAAAATAATTATAGATCACTGCACATACTGTTCAATGATGTATAAGAATAATGATCATTAACCGCTTAAATGAATTATTTCTCCAGTTGTCAGACATAGTCATAGTAAATGAATATGCAAAGGAAGAATATAAATTTGCCCTTTTTTTGCCAAAAAAAAAAGAAATACAAATTTTTGCTACTTTCTTTTTGATTCATGCTATTCTGGTCTGTATCTAACAGTGTTTATTAGTTCTGTGGCTTATATTTACTTGATAACATGGGAGGTTTTTTCCTCCAAAATGTAGAACTGTTATTTCACCAGCAAGCAAGGAAATATGATCAAGTCTCCATTCACACAACATAGATATTTAATTAGTCTGGTCATTTCTCAAATTAAGTCATTTTTAGTCCTATCTACTGTGTTTCTCCTATGAATGTACCCTTTTGCATTCCTTAAAAGCAATATTTCTACCATAAACGTTTTGGTCATCATACTCTGTGGCTTGATATCAGCAGCCTTTATATCATCTTCCACCAGATAACAAAGACAAAAGCAGAAATGGACATTGAAAGCCAAGCCTTCACCTCTCACACCTGTGTTTCTTACTATAAGAGGCGCTGCCCTTCGTTAGAAGTGCTACACTACTATCGCTGCTAAGCAAAGAAATTTAGAGTTGGCAGATGGTTTTCAATCCCTGTGTTTGTAAAAACTAATATTTATATATGAAGACATTACAGGGGAGTCTTACTGAGAGAGCAGCTGTAAATTATTCAGGCACTCATCTGGAGGAGACATCTCCATTCTTAGCACATGTTTATAATTGAAATATGGCCCAACTTTTCCAAACTTCCACTGAGTGACTCACAAGGACAGTTCCATGCGCAGTGCATGCCACACTGTCGTGCAGCTAATGTTCTTTGACTTGGAGTCATTCGCATCCACCCAGCACTGGGACAGTTTGAAATCAGCTCTCCCTTTTCTGGTCAAGTCTTCAAATCCCCCTTGCTCTGCTATTGTGCCATACTCATCTTGCATTTGCATCTGGCATTTTACATATTGCATGTTCTGGGAGGTTGACCTGAAGACAAAGCAATTCAGAGGGCTGAAGGCCAAACCGTGCATATTTCATGTTTCATCTCATCCACTCTACTGGCACTTTTAAGGCAGCATGTAAGAAACCCTGGTGAGAAGTTTTGTAGTGTTGGATGCAAAGAGGTTTTTGATGATGCACTAACTTCAGAGCATAGGAAGAACGAGTTTATGATGTGGAAAACAAGATACTATTAAGGGAACCCAAGCTCTTAGAACAGCTCTTTGCTGAGACTTGTTCAACTTTTGTGAAGTTAAAGACGGGAGCATGCAGATAGCTGGACTGGTGACTCAGTGAAGAGTTTACTCTGAGATGCTACATTTAATGGTAGGAATAAAATGAGGAATGTATTCTACTCCTCCTCTGAAGTTTAAATGCCACTTGAGAACAATGTGCTCAACTTTCCGTATAAGATTTAATTGTGATTAACATGTGTATTAAGGGATAGGTACAAAGTTATAAAATTTTTATCATGCTTCATGTGGGGATTTTAGAGTACTGTGTACGGGGATTTTAACACTGTACACATTTGGAAATTAAAATAAAGTATCTGAAGGTTCAGTGAATGCAGGCATTTCAATGAATTGCTTAATGAGTAAGTAAAGTGAAGGTGGGCATTTTAATGAATCATTCAAGACCAGAACCCATGAATGCAAAGGCATTTGCAATGAATTTTTAATAAATAATAATGAGGATGCTGTGAACAGTAGAAAAGAATGAAACACACAACTGTGATCAGTGAAAAGCATTATTGAACATGCACACTCATGTGCCAAGTTAAAACCTTAAACAAAAAATTAAACAGGAAAGGTTTATATAGTATAGGCTGTTTTACAGTACCCCATCATGGTATCCACCATGCTTTCGGGGAGCTTCTTTACTCTTCCATTGTCTTCATCAGATGTATCTGTGATGACTCTAGAGTGTCTTTATCTTTATCTTTTTTTCTTTCTCTCTTTCCTCATTCCCTTCTTCCAACTTTTATTTCTTCCTCAGGGTACAGACCTGCATTTTTTTCTAAAGGCAGTACCACTGAAAGAAGCTGATCATTGCAGGCACACTCCAGTAAGCTGTCCCTGCTTTGGAGAATGAAACACTTTAGGTGTGTCCTCCAGCAATGAAAATATCATCTTTCAAAGAGATACCAATCCAGCTGAGATACTATAGAGGGATCTCATTTGCCAGAATAATGTTTTCAGAGCTGGGAACAGGGTGTAAGAGAATCACAGGCACTATAGAAAGTGCCAAATGAACTGCATTGCCATGCAATCTGTGCATCAAGTTAAAGCATGTTCTTTAGCTTGTTTTTATAAAAGGAAAACACTCATGGATCAACATAATGGGTGCTGAAAAACAGCTAGAATTCTGCAGTAACCAAAATATCTTTCTCTGCTTGAAATGTTTGTGTTGTGTGACTTGGCTGGTTTACCATATTATACTTCATGTTGGTTAAAGGCTTAGAATATTTTTACTTTTCCCCCTGTACCAACTGCAACAGGAGAAAGTTTACTTCCAGTTTCATCTCTTCTTGATTATGTTTTCTCTTACATATCTTTCCATTGTGTTTTTTCTTATAAATGTCATCATAGGTCTAAGAATGGATTTTTCAATTAGGTTTTTGTGGGAGCTTTTCCTTTTCTGAAAGGAATGTTTTTGTGAGGTTGTGCTGCTTTTGACATGACTTTAACAGAAAATGATTTGGGCAGTGTTTTTTCATCTCCAGGATGATTGTTCTAGTCAAAATGGGAGAGGGTACGAGCAGGTCCATAGGCATGCCAACACTGAGGGCATAGGTTCTGGTTATGGAAGAAAAAGATTCCAGTCTGTCCTTTGATTTAGACTAAAGATTTTATCTCAGGTCTTCTATAAAGTAATGTATGACATCTCCAGAATAATACCAACATCTAGTACAATGCTATTCAGACCATCTTTCTGATTTTCTTTTCTCCAGCAAAAAGTAAAGAAACAGTAAAAAGTAAAGTAGAGTAAAGAAATCCTGGGATTAAATAATTTGACTAGACTCCAGTGGTTATAAATTTTTAAGGGTGTTGAAGACCCAGCATGGCATTTATCTCTCCTAACTCTAGACACAAACCAAAAATACTTTAATCTGAGGTAGCTGACTAGAAACCTCTTACAGTCACCTGAGAGGAAGAGGTATTTTAAGGGTGCAATATATCACTATAATGATAATAATACCATGAATTACACTGACTAGAAAATGTCTTTCACCTGGAACACTTTCCCTTTTTTTTCTGTTGAATATTATGCTGCTTTTTGTCTTTTTATTTCCCCTCTTTTCCTCCAGAGATTTCTTATTCCTTAAATCTTTTTCCAATTAGCTTTTTTCATGATCAGATAGCAGTCTTAAGGTATTTCTCCAAGTTCAATGTTTTCAACTTTGTTAGAGTCCAACTTATAACACAATTAACTTTCCAGCTTTTTCAAGAATACCTCTACTGTTTCTGAGTCTTCACATTTCCTTGTGATGTTTCCTGCTCTAACAATAAATGTGGCAACCGAGAGAGTACTGTGGTGACTCACGGGCTTTTTTCTTCTCCTATAGAAAGAGGAGTGTCATATAAGGTAGTTTTAGTTCTTTGTCATTCCTCTGTTTACAGATGTGAAATTTCTTACACTTCATCCTGTCTGCATTATCAGTTGCTCATTGATTTAGTTTATCTACCTCTATTTTACAGAATAACTATACACTTAAGTTAACTTAACTGTTAACTTAAACCACGTTCTTAAGAACCAAGAACCCAGAAAGGAAACTGTGAAGCAGATGCCTGATTATCACAGAGATTTGTACACAGAGCTGGAAGTTTTCCAATGATTTCCTGAATGATTAGGCTAATATGCAAAACATGGCAGAAGGATTGCTACCAAGGACTCAGTTTTTCAGCAGGAGGGTATGTCTAAGAGAGGAATGCTCTGAGCAAGTTTAGTAAATGGAGATTTTGTGGCAATCTGGGCACAAGATCCAAGATGGCCTTGCATAGAAGAAAGAAATATCCTATCAAAGGCAGTGGTCCCTACTCACAATAAAACAGCTCTTGTCATTTGGGGAAGTATTTATCTGAAATATATATGTATCTGTGCCTTATATGAGCACAACTCTTACTTCAAAAGTCCATGCAACAAAGGTAAATTTTCTCTGCACTTTTTCCCCTCAAGGCCACCCAAACAGGCACCAGAGCTCTTATGCTTTATTGGGTCTGTAATTTACAGCTCTGTACTCATTGCTGTGGACATGTAAGAGCATGTGTGCACTACAGATACACACTCTACCTATCATGAGGAGTCCGTCTTAAGCAAGACCCTCCAAGAGGAGCTGAGGATGAGCGGGGCCAGTGGGGACTGCAGCTCAGCAGAGGCACCAAGCAACATTACACACATGTTGGAGGACCAAGGGCAATCTGCAGCCTGCAGCAGCCCTTCATTTTCAGGTAAAGCCAGAGCCTGCGTCTAAGCGGGAAGCAAAATAGCCACTACTGTGTTCTGTGGATAGTGGGTTGTGGTATGTGCTTACTAGTGCTACAATTAAATTTCTTTGTCTTTCTTCCCTCTCTTCCTACTCCTTTAAATACTCAGGAGAAATTACAGCTTCGGAAATTTAAGTCTAAATGGTATTAGGCTTATAAACTTCAGTCCTCCACATCCAAAAAATTATTCTTGCAAAATAGCTTTTGAAGACAAAACTGCATATAAATTGTGTTTGCTGTTCGACTATGGCAAATATCTAAATATTTTTGTTGTTTTATGAATGCTAACCATCATACAGCTTGCATAATCTGGTTGAGTTGAAATAATTTTTAGGGGTTTACCCTTTTCTGTTTCTATTGCCTGACAATTTAAACCCATAGTGCCCAACCTGGATTTGTCATAGGACTGCCTGACATTTCTGTGCTGAAATGATATTAGCCATCCTGGAAGTAAATGAGCATCAGGCTCCAAATGTACATATGCCTGTGAGTATATGGGTGGATTCTCAGGTGGGTTATGGAGGTAGAACCATTTTCTTTCATTTTGTTCATGCTTTTAATATTATGATAAACCATTTATCTTCACTGGAAGCTTTAACTGAACCCAAATCAAAGCTTTTTAGTAGAGGCTGGGCCACAGTTACATAGTTGCTTAACCAACTTGTGACTCTGGGACAGAATGTATTTAAAAGCCTTTGCCTTTAAAGAAGAAATTCCACATTCTGTTAGAGATGGGAATACATATAGCTAGGTAGAATAGCAACCAAAAAAATGAATGGGCCATTAATTCCATGCAAGTGGAGATAGTATGTTCATTTATTATTTTTTAAGCATAATGTAACTGGCATGTTTCTACATATACCTGCAAGTATGTGATTCATAGGTGAGTTTGTATATGCTCTTATATTATTATAAAAAAAACAAACAACACAAAAACATATGGACAGTTAAATACATGCTATAGTTCAGCAACAATTTTGCAGGACAAATAATACTGAAACAACAATGCAGGGCAGCCCTGAGGAAATCCGTAATCTCAATGTCAATGCAGTCCAAAGCATTCAATGTAGCTGGGTCAGTGTAATAAGTACGGTCTGGCTCCAGGGTGACGAAGCTGTTGTGTGAGGTGCAGACCTCAAAGACCTCCCCAGTGAGGCTTGAGGGTGAAGAGAATGTTAAACTATCAAGGAACAGCCTCACTCCTGCCCCCCTTAGTGTATAACTTTGTCCAGCAAATCCTTACTAGGTTTGAAGGCAACCATAGCACTTCCCAGAGCCTCACCCTGCAGATGCTGGTGTGCCTCTCATGGACTGGGGCTGGTAGGGAAGATGTTGTCTTCTTCATCAGCGCCTGTCCCAAGGGGATTTTGTCTGATTGGATAAAAGGCATGTAGCCTTCATTTTACACCACTGTCAGCCTTTCATCCAGCAAAAGGAATGGTATAGGAAGTCAGTCTTTCAGTAGGGAAGAAAAAGAAGTACCTGTGGGGCTTAGCAAAGAGCACATAAGTGGTATTATTTGTCTTTCCCATACAAGGTTTGATAGAAGGCACTTAATTTTGCAGGTTTTTTAATACTGTCATATTAAGCCAAATCCTTATGTCCTCAAAGTTGAGCTGCCTTCTCAAACTACATCAGATTTATGCTGGCATAACGCTGTCTTGGTTTCAGGGGAGCTAATCTCAGTTTACTTAAAGTGCTGTAAATCAAAGAGAGTATGGAAAAAGAATATCTCAAAGTCAGGTTAATGGGAACGTGACCTGAGCAGGATCCAAGTACAGTGGCCATTAGTGTGTAATGAAAAAAGGACCTTCATCTTCAGAAATACTTGCCAAACAGCCTACGCCTTTTTCCTTCACAGTCTTTGACCTCACCAGAGTTCCTTAATTTATGTTTCTGTCTATTTCCACTCTGCTGGTAATTTTAACCTGTCTTTCCATGTCTCTTTGTATGTGGAATTTCTCCATGAACTCTCTCCTTTTCCCTTCCCTCTCCGTCCTGCCTATCCTAGAGATAGACATCCTACAGAGATCCCAGTTGCAATAGTCTTCCATGTGGTCTCATTCTGAAAAGTTGTTTGGGAGGACTGTTCTGAGGTTATTCTGCCCTGGAGGATGCTACAAGAGTACTGTCTTGATGTTGGAGAAGGAGTGGCATATCCTAGCAGACAAGGGTGATCATAAGTGTAAAGTGGAAAGAATTACAGATGGAAGATCATAGACATAAAGTTTTAAAGATGAATCTGCAGCTAGGCAGCTTGACTGAATGAATCACTGAAAAGTTTTTAAACCTGTTTAATTTTTGATAAAGTAGAATAGTTTCAAAGGACTTGACATGGGAGATTTTGAACTCACACAATAAAAGTCCACAAAATCAATTTCCTTGGAATGAAGTGTGACTTTGCTGAAATGTCACATTTTCCTCTCAGAAGGATCATTTTCACAAATCAGAGGATTTTAAAAATAATTTTCTCAGCTATAATTGGAGATCAAGCAATAAATTATAGTTTTGTAAAAAAAAAAAAGAATCATTTTCTAGAAGTCTAGTGAAAAACAGTTGTTTCTTTAATATATTATTACTGGAGAAGTGAGCTGTGGCTATGGCTCAGAAGACCCTGGAAAATTTTCAGCACAAACGATGCCAGAAATATCACATGGAGGAAAATCCTTAATTCCCCATGTACTCCCTCCCTTCTATTGAGAGCTGTAATTACAAGTTTCATATTGAGTAATATTATAGAGACACCTACTTGCCCTGTTGTACTTACAGGTTTGTCAATGCTTCCATTATAAACCTCTCTTTTTAGGGGTTCACTTGACTGTAAAACTTTGCTCGAGCCTGAAACTTGGCATAAGATCATAGTAAAAAAACATGTTTTTCCCCCCATAATCAGTTTTTCTTAAATTTGATCATTGGAAAAAAATATAGACTACAAAAATGGAAAGAAAAACTATTTCAAAACATACAATCTTCATACATTTAGCTTTTATTCATATTACTGAAAAAAAAAAAAAGGAAAAGAAACCTGACAAATTGGTTAACATTTCAGATCCAGTTAAGTTCTTAAAGAGCAAAGGCATTCAACATTAAAGCTAGAATTGCAATGGTCTCTTAACAGTGGGTGATCTGTCATTCCATAAGGGCTAGCTACAAAGGTGTGAGTTAAGTATGGAGTTACAGTCTTAATTCTAAATTTCCTTACCTTGGTGAGTTTAAGACAAATGCTTAAAGCTCTTTGAATGCAGTAGTATATGTACTTTTACTTTGAATGTTGTTTTTTGACATCATGCCCAGAACTGTTTTGAAAGTCTTTCCCGAGAGGTAGGAAAATGAAAGTATGTTGTCATTTCCCATTACTCCCTCAAAGGAGGGGTTTTGTTTGCTGTTCTGGATTACTCTTCTGGTTTTTTCTCCCCTCAGTCCAATCCTGTGATCAGCCCCTTTAATGTACATGTGAAGTTTTTCTTTTCTGCTGGTGAAGAAATGAGATATCTGTATTACTTTCTGAAATCTAATGAGATATTTAAAAATTATATGTTCATTCACATATTTTTGCTTGTATGAAGATTTTTTAAAGGAAGAAAGGAAGGGAGGAAGGAAGGAAGAAAGGAAGGGAGGAAGAGAGAAAGATAAAATGAAAAAGAGAGAGAGGTAGGTTTATTTTTTCCTTTTGGCACTCAGAGAATTATTTAATAAGTGGTTTCAAAATAAACCACATTTTGCTGAATCAATAGCTTTCATGTGTATGCTAAAACCATCACTGAAGGCCATACTTCAACCATGAGTATCATATAACTAGTTGGAAAATATTTTTGTAATTATAACTAACTCTTCCTAATATTGTTGAAAGGTATATCAGGCAGTAATTATATTATCTGCAAAAGGTGGACTGTACTATTTTCTGTTTCACTGATGATTGCTTTCTTTGCAGTAAATTGAAAGCTTACGCACACGAATAAGGAATGCTAATGGTCATAGCTACTTAACTAAAGGAACACATCTGCCTTCTTCACATAAGAACTGTCATAAGGTCAATTGGTTGAGTGTATTCCAAAATGTTAAAGTCAATCAGGGCACTGATGTTATGTCTACAAGAGAAATAGCAGAACATGTAGCCTCCAGCTACCAGAAGTAGATGTATATGCTAAAATCTAAGCATCTAAATGGCAGAAATAATGTTGACTTCTGGCATCTTTGATGCTCATCTTTTTTTCTTTTTAGTTTTTCTTCAAGGATGAAATTTTCCAGCTGCTTTCAAGTCCAAAGGGTAAATATTGGAACATTTCAGTAAAATCTTTTTAACCACTTTTACATCATTGACAAAATCTGCTGAAGCCAATGGAAAGATGCCTGCTGACTTCAATATTCTTTGGATCAAACACTTGCTGTTTGAAATAGAGGTTCTTTTCCTTTTGCTATTTAAACTCAGATATTCTTTACCATCAGGGGCTATAAATTATCCAGGAGGATGTTTTTGCTAGCACAGAATTTATAATCACCGCAGAGAGGAACTTTTCCTAATAGCTACACTTCTGGACTTGTAGGTCTACCTTACTTTCTTCCTCTTTAACACCCATGTCATTTATACACCTATATATGTCTTATACATCTTATACACTTAAGAATTGAGATAGTGAATCTAAAGATGCATAATTCTGTCATACAAACACCACCTTTTCTGTGAAACAAAGAACATTATCTTGTGATCAGTCATTCATGTATAACATGACTACAAAAATTTTGGTTAATTGACAGGTCTTTCAGAATGACCTTATAACTATCTCAATTGCTGCAATAGTTGCAGGAATGAGAGAAGTGACGGCTACAAAGAGAAGAGGAGGTTATGCATGATTCTTCAGCCACAAGCACAGTAAAGAGGAAATATATGTGTTGGTAGCTACTAATATATATAGATGAAGACAAAGGACATGAGGTAGTTCAGGGAACTAGCCTGAGATAACATGCACCACAAGTGAAGGTTGGTGAAGGCTTTTCAGCAAGTGTTTCATTCACTGCAAAAATGGTGCATTGGCCCAGTAAATAGTTTTGAATTTGAATTTAATTCTCTGAGTAGTTCTGATGCTTTAAAAGTATATATATCTATTTGGAAGACTAAATAAAATCAAATAGAAGGAGAAGGAAGAAGTAGGGGATCCACACTTTGACCGACACTTTGACTTAGCAGAATAGATACAAATATGTATCATCAGAGTGTAATGAGTTACTTATGAGTTTGTTAATCAAATCTTAAGGTGGTTAAATAATAGGCCCTGGCTTGAGAAGTAGAA
>JAVSBS010007106.1:116271-164589 GCA_033124195.1 Coracias cyanogaster | reverse complement strand
ATAGGCATCATTCAACTATGTAGTATTCTACTGTATAAATATGAGATAGTTTGCCACTTCAGGTGCGAGCTGTTGGTGGAGCAAGTTCTCCCCGGCCGCCCAGCGCTGTTTTTGCTTGCTGTACTGCTTGCTTTAATTTAATAAAATTTTAAAATTAGTTTTTGAGACCAAAAACTGAGTCTCTGGAAATTTTACTGATAACAAGAGGGTAGATTTTTCTTCCATAGATTGCGCTTAGGACAATCCAGTAAATCTGGCAGGATACTGTTGAAGAGCAAATGAGAATGATTATATAGTCTAGGGATTAACACTCCCCAAGGAGAGCTATAGCTCATAATCCAGAAAATATCTTATAATTTAATGCTAAATGGAAGTCTGTCACTAGGGAATGTTTTCTAACACTATCAGAGACATTTTTCCAAGCTGCAAAGTCCATCAGATAAAAGGTCAATCCCCTGTCTTTGGGACGGGAAGTACCATCTCAGGCTCTTTGAGGAGAACAGGTCACCTTGCTTCTGTTTCTTAACTCTGCCCAGGCGGCAGCAGCAACTTTTTCTTTCAGACTGAGCTGAAAATGTAAGCTTTCCTACTTTAAACAGGAAAAAAAGATAGTTAAAAAGAAGAAGAAAGAAACTCTCATTTGAATCTTACACATCTTTAGAAATTATTTTTGGTCAGTCTAATTACGATTTGTCTTTGTTCTGAAGAGCAAGTATGGTAGGGGCTTTCCCACAGACAAGGAGATTTAACAGGTCACCTGTTAAAATGCTAAACAGGTGCCTGTTAAAAATGCAGTGCTGAATTTAAAAAAAACCAAGCACATTGTCTGAAATACAAGGCTGAGACTCACAGAGTCATAAAGAACAGTGTAGGTCATCTTCTCCAGCTTCCCTGCTCACAGCAGGCTGATTTGTTGGGGTCTGTCTCAGGCTTTCACCTTGCAACACAGAAGTTGCGTTAAGCCCAGTCATATCCAGAACTACATTGAACTAATCGGAAGGAAAGCTGTAATTAAGGAGACATTTATTTAGATCAGGATGAAGAATTACTGAATGCACATGGTAAGGGGGAAACTGCAGGATCTTGATTCTGTAATTTGTTGCATTTCTTTCACTCAGACTGTGCTAGATAACACACATTGCTATTGTGGAAGAAGAAAAAGGAAATATTTCCTATATTGACTGATTTATGTCCAGAGTACTCAGATGTTTTCAGATATCTGCCAAGGTAGTCACGAGAGTGTTTGTGGCAAGCCAGCTGGAGTTATCTTAGGAATTGTAGTAAGGGTTCCTAATGACAAGCTGCAAAATATTTGTATCTCCTGAGCCAACCCACATCTAATTTTCTGGGAAATTTCTTGATTCACTTGCTGAGCAGAACAAAAGAAGAAGAAAAAACAGTAATGTGAACAAGCCATTTGATAGGAAGCATTTTGTTTTCTTTTTCTGCTCCTTTCCAAACTAGAGAGAAAATATAACTTCTTTTGGAAACATTTTCTCACAATCAGATTTTTTTTCAAGAGCTAATACCCCAACAGGAATGTATTTGTAACATAAAGACAAGATAAAGAAATAAAAGAACCTGAAAGCAAAGGAATAAAAAGTTGGAGTATATATTCTCTTAAACAGGTGTTAGGCAGAGATAAGAGGAGCAGACAGGAATAAAACTGAAATAAGAGTTCCTGCATCTGTGATTGCAAGTGGTCAAGCGATTAGATATGTAAATAATTTTCAGTGTCATATCTGAAAAATCACATGTGGAGGGAATTTCAGAGTGGGGGAGACCAAAACCTTAGCCTTACAGGTTGTGGAGGCCTTGTTTTATTTCAGACATTAGAGTGCTTCTGCTAGGTGTTGGGCCTGCCTAAGGTCTCCACAGGACATAGAGTGAATCTGCTCCTTCAGGTGGTGTATCTGCACTGCAGTCAGAATAACCTCAGTGGAGCTATGCTGATTTAGAGCAGCTGAGGATCTGGCCTTCTGTTGTTGTGAATGATTTAGCCTAATTAAAAGCTTTTCTGAAAATATGAGGTAAGACTAAGAATGAAAATGAGTTAAAGGGAAGGAAGGAGGTATCCCAGATTTTGACGGAGGGAAACTCATGGTAACTAGACTGGATGTTTACCAGAAAAAGATGTTAGGTGTGTTTTGCACAGCTTGGAAGCTTAAGTGTTGCTTATCTCTGTAAATTGCCCATGGGTTAACTACAATACCAAGGGCTCACTGTGTTCCTGTCAGCTAGAATACATTACAATAGTTAAATGATGGAGAAGCATCTGAGTTTGCACCTGCATTTAATTACCTGGTCTGAAATCAGGGGTGTGAAAGAGAGAGCTCCTCCGTGAATGTAGGTAGAAGTGCCTCAAATTTGGCTAGGTGTCCAATTCGTGCTCTTTTTTTAAACAATTTTTTTTTTTTTCCCAAGGCTAATTAAAATGAAACAGCTCATTTAGAAAATTCAAACATTTACGTGGTTCTTTACTATGGACCACTCAGTGCAGCTCTATAGTATGTAGGTCCTATTAGTTTTGTTCCTTCAGACCAGCTTTAATTGACACTGATGCTGTCGAACAATTATTTATCTAAGAAAAAGCTTAGTTTAGTTGCTATCTCTCTATAACACAGTTATCGCTTATCTCTAGTCTTACAGAAGTTATCAATTTGGAGAGCAATATAGCTTAGTTAGAGCTATAAGCCCATAGGTTACTGCTAAAATGAAATTAATTTAAAATACCGTGGCTCTTGATCAAAACCCCAGTTTCCAATAGGACCCATCTCAGGGACTCCATTGGAAACTGGGGAATTCCTTCAAATTTAATATTCTTTCAAGATTTAGGAACAATTGCTTTGTAGGAAACTCCTGGGTAACTGAACAGGTTTCAGCTTTTCTGGAGAAACTGAAACATAAAATTCCTTTCCACCTTTTGAAGCTCAATGTTAAAATCAAGAAGTTTTGTTTCTTAATGTTTCCTCTGATGGTTCAAAATCTTCTTTTTACTTTCACCCTAGCTTATGCCTGGACAGATTACCCATCAGCCCTCAAAATTGCTTGAATCATGTCAGAAGAGAACAACAACAAAAAAAATCCAGCACCCCAAAGAAAACCTCTGGTTCTGTACTTGAGGCTTAAGCCCATTTGAAGCAGTGGCAGCTTTCCCACTGATTTCACTGGATGCAGGATCAAATGCTAGGGCTGAGGATCTGGCAAACAGAGTCAACAAATCCCTTCTTCAGGCTTATCCATAAAACATAAGTCCAAATTAACACCACACATATCTAAGAGCTGGCTCTTCTTCCTCGGTCTAGGTAAAGTTGTTGGGGTTAATGAGCTGAAAGTGTGTTGTTTTGGAGGAAGACCAATCAGTTCTGGAATGGATGTCTTTGCTGCTCACTAAAAGTTCATGTTTACTGCTTATGAGGCTTCAGACCTATCTTTATCAAGTGGTAATGCAAGTAATGTGATGTTCCCAGATTATTTTTTTTCTTTGCACAATTTAAACTGTGTAGGTTAGGTAACAACTGGTGAATTAAATTCTGTGTTAACTTATTTTTACATCTGTAGGTAGACAAATAGAGAATCTTTATTATTCTCTCTCATTTAAACTGTTTAAAACAGTTTTCATGAAGCCCTTACAATAGAACTTTTGTTTGATCCCATTCAACCTTGCTGCAGTTATAGCTTTAAGCATACATGACTCAGAATGAAAAGAGGTTTTAAGAATTTATGTTTCCCTCCCTACTCAGCATGTGTTAATCAGGTTTCCACCCACTTTTTTTGGTAAACGACTTACAGCCCTAGTGCATATAATCACCTGCAGAATGTGAGTCACAGAGAAAGATTTTGAACCCTAAACCTCTGCAGGAATCCAAAGGAACTGGGTGCCTCCTGTTCCTGTTGAGCTCTCAGCAGCCTCGTAGTTTTGCAGATTCATGCTCTAATTGCATCTCACAGCAGGTGCTTTCTAAATCATTCCTCTCAGGTAAGGCAGCCATTTCTACAAGAAAATATTAACTAGAAGACTTGCTCAAATTTTCAGAGGACAGGCAGTCCTTTCCACATTGAATGTGTCCCCCAATAGCTTTAGCAAAGCACAGACTTTATTAACCTTATCCGTTACCAAAAAAAAACCCAAACAAGTGAATAATAATCCTGACATTCAATCCTCTTAGATCAACCTAACTGCAAGTTGTAGTTCTGGGATTGTATTTTATACTTTAGTTTACAGGTCTACTTTGCTGTAATATTATTAGAAGAGGTGACTTGTCCCTCCCTCCTGCACTTCTCAGCTCCCAATACTCTCAGCTGTCAGACATAAAGTTCATTGATTTTAGAGTTTCCTAGAGCTGGAAGCACCCCCACTTCTTGGGGTATGTTAAGAGGAGAAAGCCAGAGCATTTTCTGAAAAGGTCACTCCAGCAGCATCCTTGCCGGATTCTACAGGTTTTCTCTTCTGCACCTGCCTCTGCAGGAAATGGGTTTTGCTTTGGTTTTTTAATTTTTTTTTCTATTTGTTGGAGCAAATATCTCCACACAGACAAAAATGTTAATATGACCCACACAGATACTAAACAATTGAACTATGTGAGAGGTTTTCATTGTGGAGAGAGACGGCAGTCTGTGCAGTACAATGTCACAGTCACCATTGTAAAATCCTTCGAAAATTTTAATGCTTGCTACTTCAACATGAATTGGCAAGGACAATTTCAGCTTAAATATATCCCTTCCTCTTTTTTCCTTTTAGCAAAAAAAAACTGTCTGACATTCTTTTTAAATTATACTAAAGATCTTCATAGTCATTTTTATGAGAAACAAAAAGATGTTAGCTGAGATGTGCTAGAGGGTTTGTGGCTATTAAGGTCTGAAGCAGATTCTTTGCAGAGAATATAGACAAAGTTCAAAGAAGGCAGGTGAAATATTAGAAAGCTCTTCCTCACTTTTCAAACAGTTGCATCCCTGCTTATTAGTGACCTTTTTCAGCACAGGGTCTTATAGTTGACACTTGTATATAGCAAATGTGTACCCTTATGGGGTTTTTTGAGCAGTCAAGTGCTTATGGCCATAAGACAGCAAAAGATGCAGTATGGAGCAGCTAAGCTGGAGTCTATTAATTTAGTTATTTTTAAAATATTATATTAAAGGAATTGAAATAGAAAGGACAAGGAATGAGGTGGTAAACAGGTGATGACCCATGGGAACTAGTAATATGAATCTCACCTTTCAAGCAGATCAGGGCTTGGCTGAAACCAGCAACAGTCAGGATCATTTTAGTTGTCTCTGGCGCTTCCCTGAGAAGCTCTTAAAATCAGATAGCAAAGATCTGCACTGTTCCAGTGCCTTCCCAAACCCCATGCCCCTCTCTTTTGTTTTTTTTGGTGCTTGGTATGAAAATCTCCATACAGGGTAAAAGTGTAAGCAATTTTTATACTGTTTTGTTGCATCTCTATGCTTTATTTCTACTAAACAGTGTTTTGTTCTGTACCCGTGCTAGTTATGAGATACATTCCTAAGTCAGCTTTTTCTTTGGTTTTGCCAAAGCTTTTTGCCTACTTCCATTTATCTAGAGGTAATTTTGAACAGTTGTGTAGGTTTTATACACTTTCACAGAGCTGTAAAGAACTACCTACAGTAACACAGGGCTCAGTTCATGTTATGGTGGCCAGCCAAGGGCATAACCAGTGCAGAGAGTGTAAAGTCAGAACATTAATGCCTTCATACTCTTCCGGTTTTAAAAGAGCTCCAAACTACTTCCTTTCAAACGCTCAGGGCTCATGGAAACAGGAGTAGTCTGGCTATGAACCAGGCACTTAGCTGAGATGGGACCAAGTAATGTCCTGACATGCTAGATTTTTAACATGACATGATTCCTTCAAGACATGGGAGATTTCCAAATAGCCTCTTAAACAGCTTTTGAATTACTTCTATGATTTTGGGCAATATGTCCCAGACACTGCCTTCTAACAGTACAAAAATGGTATTCAGCAGCGGCCATGACAAGTGTTAAATGTTTTCTGCTAATTAGACTTCCACAAGCCACAGAGCTGAGAATCTAATTCTAAGGTCGGATGTGGCAAAAAACAACAAGAGAATTTTTCAGTAAGTGAATTATGCTTTTAATATGGTGTTCTCTGCCTGTGGCTCAGTGGATAAAATAATTTTCTGCCATAAGGAACTACTGCCTGCTATCACACCCAGAAGCATGGGTAGAGTTCATAAAAAAAAAAAAAAATGTTAAAAGACTGCTGTTAAGGATGCCACTTCAAGCAGTTAAAAATTAAGAGATGCTAGCAGTAAGACTGGCTTACTAAGAGCTTTCCTGAGAATAATTATGCATATGATGATAACCATGCCCCTCTTTTTTTTATCTTTTTACTTGATCAATGCCTCATTCAGCTTTGCTCATGCTGATCCAACTCCTGTTGAAATATTTGAAATACTCCCTCTTATTTAAATGTTGCAGGAGTCCTTAAATGATATAAAAAGTGAAAGAAAAATAAAAGCCCCTTTCTGCATTTCCCCAGCACTATTGAGTGAACACTGCATATAATACTGATTTCCTGATCATCTGTTCAATAGTTCCTGTCATAATATCTGAATCACAGAATGGTGGGGGTTGGAAGGGACCTCTGGGATCAGGTTCACCTAGAACAAGTTGCATAGGAACGTGTCCAGGCAGTTTTTTAATATGTCCAGAGAAGGAGATTCCACAACCTCTCTGCGCAGCCTCTTCCTCTGCTCTATCACCTTCATAATAAAGAATTTTTTCCTTATGTTCAGAAGGAACTTCCTGTGTTCCATTTTGTGCCTGTTACCCCTTGTCCTGTTGCTTAGCACCACTGAAAAGTGTCTGGCCCTATCCACTTGACACTCACTTTTTAGATATTTACAAGCATTGATAACATTGATCCCCAACACTCAGACCATATTAGTGAGCTGAAAAACATCTGACTAGCTCTTCCAATCACATTAAATACTGATCATTAATCATACACACGAGCAGGAAATTAAAATTTTATTCATTTTCATTTCCTTACTTCTAAGTAACTTGGCTTGGCAACCTTAACTTATTTTTAACATAATGGGATACTCTTGGCTTAAAAAACAAAACAAAACAAAATAAAACCAAAAAACCACAACAACAACAAAAAAAACCAAACCAGCAAATGTTATTGTAGGCCATTTTAATGACATTTCTTCTACTTCTCTTCTGCTGCTGGATGATCACCTCACCAAATTGTTAGTTCTTTTTTCAAATGCCAGAATTGCTAACATTTGAAAGAGGAAGAAAATAGCTAAGGAATCTACATTTAGGAACCTTCCAGGTCCCACTTCCCCCTTACACACTCATTTCTATATTCTTAAATTTACAAGGCTGCCTGCCCTGCTACCATCTATTAGTTCCCAATTAGCGCAATAGTCATTCTTTAAAAGGAGACAGGTTCCTGACAAATTAGATACTTTTAAAATCTGACTACAAAAAAATAAGAAATCAGAAGAAATAGAGACTAGTAGCCAACAGTCTACTGTTTACCATTTTATCCCTTGTTGTAACTGTTGCTCTGGCGTGGAAACTAATAACTCTCAATATAAACTCCATAAAAACTCAATAACTAAGCTCTAAACTTCAATGCTATAATGTATTGCCAGTTACCTGGTACACATACAAATTGCTTATTTTCATGGTTTATCACATTACCCTTACCACTTATTTCCTATGGCATATATTTTACATACAATTTCCAAGTGCCTTATCTGAATCTGAAAATATATATTCAATTTAAGGCATTTCCTAATTTCTAAAATAAATTAATTCACAAATCTCTCCTGGCAATCAATCCCTCAAAAAAAAGTCTTCATATTTTCATAGGTGTTGTATTAAGATGGATGTGTAAAAGATTTATTAGCAGGTTGTCTTACATTATATTCCTCTATATGATGTTATAAATTGAGAAATATGATAACAAGGAAAATGCAATAAGGATTAATAACAGTACTGATGGACGCATAATTCTCAAGGAAACAGCTTTCATCTGCTTCCACAGAAAATGTTCTTGTAGTCGTGTCACTCACTTTCCAATACAGAAAAAATAGACTGTGCTGTAAACTTGAAACATCTACTTGCAAATGCCTCAAGCACAATGAGGGGTTCAGTGATTTCCAAACTATTTATCACTCCTGAATTCTGAATTAAGTGGAATTTATTGCCTCTAGACTTTCAACTGACCAAACCGTTAATAAAATAAAGAATATCTGCTGAATACGTATCTTTGCACATTTTGCTAATTCTGAGAGTACAGTGTTCTCTTTAAAACACTTGCAGTGTACCACCACTTTGTTGTACCGCCTCCTATTTTTTCTTCATTTTTACATATAGTAGCTGACATTTTTCTCTATACTTTCATCAGCCAATCTACTTTATATAGAGAACAGTGTCCACTCACTTTCCATCTTTTGTAGTATTCTAGGTGGGAAATTTTTACAGACAGGCCCCTAACCTTTCTTATTTCTGATTAAACTGTTCTCTTGTAAATGTCCTGTTTTCCTTCCCCTTAGCTTTGTTATTACTTCTGTCACAACAATGTCTGTAGTTTCTAGACAAGACTGGGAATTCATCACATTATTTTCTCTCTAAACACCTGATAAGAGGTAGGATCTTTTCAAAGTGTTGTAATCTGTATGGACAAGACAGGCAGAAAATGACAAAAACCATTATCATCATGTTTGTTTTATAAATGAAGAAAGGAAGACACAAAAGAGGTCTGGGCTTTTAGGCACTTAGTTACATATATAAACACCTTTAAATATCAGCCTGTGGAGGAGATGCAAAATGAAAGAACAGCTGGTAAGAAACTCTCCATGGCTTTAGCCACAAAATATTTAAAACTGAGAAGAACCACCCTCCCTTTTTCTTGCATGATATGGCAGGAGGATACTTTATTTTCTCAGAGGCAGGTGGGTCTCCCATTGTTCCTTACTGTCTGCTGTGCACCAGGTGGAGGATGGACAGGTTGCATCATTCACCACCCCCTCCCCAGAGCACCTCCCCACTGCCCAGTAAGGAGTGCTTTAGCATCCTCCTCCCAGATAGGCACAAGGCAGTTGTTTTCTACTGCAGCTTTTGTCACAATTGAAAAGCTGAAATCCTAAGTATTTTTTTGTTGACATCCACTGTATGGCATATATAGGTCTGTATGATGACAGCTTTTTTCTTATGCTCACCCGTGTGTTTAATTTCCTTTTTCATATGTTTCAAGGACACCTAGTTCCTTGGGAAAGACCTTTGGAAATATACTATAGTTAGCAGCACCGTTTACAAGACAGTTGCATTGTCAGACCTAGTCACTGTTACCTGAAAACATTCATAAACATCAGTATCTATCCTATTCTTTCCTCTCCAGTCTTTCAGCCACTATTGTTCATGTGTTGTTTTTCTTGGCTTTTTTTTTAGTACTACACAAGCTTTCAGTCACTAGATATATACTTCTTTGTCTGTGTAGTAATACAAATATTTACTGAGAAGTATCATTGATATGATTCAGAAAATGTGCTTTATGAAGGTTCAGAGGGAAAGTTTTCAATATTTTAGCATATTCCACATAGTTTTTATATTCATCAACAATAAAAGAGCAACCCAATGCATTTTATGTGTATATTAAAACTGCATGAGGCTGATCTATTCATTACCAAGTACATGAAAGTGTATTTTGAATAGAGAGTCAAAACATCCTTGAGTTTTGAGGTTGAAGAATATGTCTGCCAGATAATTGGTCTCCAATTATATCCATATTGTTGTGGTTATAGCTCCACATATGACTCCAGGATCCCCAGTCAATCATACATCTTCAGGTGACTCATGTTCTGACTAGTTTGGAGTGAACCAGTTGGTTTTCCAAGGAGAAAAACACAGAAGCAGTGTGGTAGCTTATATTCCAACTTGATTCCTACAGGCAATATGAACACAGCTGGCTCTGGGTAATTTGGTTTTCAATCTAAATGAGTATGAAGCTACCAAAAATCTTTGTAGCTATACCCTCTGTGCCTGAGCTCATCCATAAAATGGGTGTAACAGTTTTTTTCCCTCACAACATTTCCCATTTTGCTTTTGAAAACTCTTAATTTCACACTGTATCTGTAAATTAACTAGTATAATGAGACCCTTATCTTGAGGGAATGGAAATAATTATGTTCACTGAATCACCTTGCAATAATACCGAAAGTGGTTGGAAAAAAAAGGTATAATAAATATATTTGGCTGTAGGTATCAGTGTACAGAAGCTGGTATTATAAGTGACAAGCATAACCCATCAAAATAGTTAACTTGAAACACGGAAAAAAAGTACATTATATATTAAAAAATGCTTGTACAATGGAAGGGTGAATATCTGAATGTTCAACTTTGCTGTACAGAAAAGAAAGCAGAGGGTTTCTATATAAAATAAGGATAGAGTCTGAATCAAGAGGAGAAATACTCAGAATAACTGTTCTCCGTGGGAAACAGGAGTCTGACTTTTCACCTCCATGGATGTACAGGAATGTGGGGTGCATGTAGCCCACCTGGGAAAGAACAGCTTTTACTGCAGAAAGGTGCAGCTCCTGCCACTGGTTTCTGCTCCAAAAGCAACTCCAGTTTCTGCCTGGCTTGGTACACTAATGCAAAAAACATGGGAGGATGGTTACACATGTTTGTCTGGAAGGACTCTCCAGCAAAATTAATTTTTTTTTCACTATTTCTGTACAATTGCATATTTTTCAAGTTCATTTCATAGTAAATGGAAATATTTTGAGGTAGCTAATGACTCACCAGCCTTCCCTAGCATCACATGAATTTCTGGCCCTTGGTATTATTTGGTTATCCTTTGATCTCTGCTGGTTGGTTTAAGCTATGCAGACAGATGATTGTCTTTAGGGTCTCCAAGATAACATGTAGAAGATAGCCTGTGGACAATACCTTCGTTGGTATGGAAACAGGACCATGGGTCATGTTTCTGATTCCATGTATTACTAACACTGAACTTAAGTCCTCAGTGTAGAAAGTTTTCCATCCTTCTTTCCTTGATATTTCCTTAATTCTCTTGTATGAGTTCCTCATTTATTTACTCTGAGCCAATCCAGCTTCCAAAGAAGATAGTGGTATAATCAGTCACTTCGAACATACCAGGTTTCTGATCCACAGAATAATCTACAACATAAAGCCAATCCTCATTTTGGTGATGCAGAGATTCCCTGACTACTGAGTTAGTATAATCCCTTTTGCAACAGAAGGAGAATAAGAATGGGTACATTATCACTCCCAGCTGTTTCTTCAGCTATCCAGGAATTGAACAGGAATTGTCTCCAAAGAGCATCCTCCCAGTCCAGGCAGGGAGAGGTTGTGAGTGTTTGTCTTCCAGAGTACCTGGGTTTCAGCAGGGCTATGATACTATTTCCACAAGGAACTAACACATCCCCTGGGGCAACCTTGCCGTGGTCACATCTTTCCTAATGAAAGCTCTATCGAACATGGCCCATTCTTGCAAGAGGCTTCAACGAATCTGCACTTTTGCAATGAAAAATGGTTTGACAAGAAATTCCTATCTCCTTCTAATGAGGCTGAATATCAGAAAGTTATTCCAGAGCAATGATTGCATGCTCAGTGGACATAAACACATCTAGTGATGTTTTCCAGTGTAAGAAAAAATACAGTCTTGCAAAAACTGTAATGCCATTGGTCTCTTTCACTCTCTCAACTGCCTTTCAAAACAGTATAATTTGAGAGTTCCCTGCTATGTGTGTACATACAGCGTGGTTGAAAGGGCAAGGCACTGAATGATGCTGCTGTTTTAAAATGCACCGTTCAATCTGTGGCAAACCAGTATTTGTTTGGTGAATTGTGTAGAGTAAGCAGACTGTTCATGACAGCTCTATGAATAATAATGACAATTTTATCATGATGCTTTTGCTCCTGCTGGATATTATTATGCAAGGCCATTCCACAGTAGCTATTATTCAGTTGTAACTTACACAGGTTGCAAATTCAGTAGAGAAAAACTGTTTTCTCACTTTTGTTGTTTATTTTTCTATTTACAACAAGTCTCAGTTTAACCTCTCATATAGACTTAATCCTTTACCCTCTTTCTGTGTGGAAGGTAAAGATTCAGGAGAAAGATCGGCAGGGTTGTAAAAAGTCATGCCTCAGGTGTTTTTTTCTTTCCTCTTCCCCTCTCTCTTTCACCAGTCTCCACTCCTTCCGGCCACTTGCTATTAACTCAGCAACCTCCCAAACTCATCAACTATATGGATGTTCCCATTTAACACTTTCTCTGGGGAGCCTGGCCTCCTTGTCTCCTCATCCTTCCTGGAAGATACTGGCAGCCCAGAAGGGCTACTAAAATGCACAGAAGGAGGACAAAGAGACAATGAAATAATAAGCAGGGAGAGCTAGAGTTTGAGATCACAAGTTGTGAATCTTCATCCTTGCAGATTCTTATCCAGGAGCTGCCACTGTGTTGCATTATCACTTCCCAGAATGATGACAGGCAAAATAAGGGATATTCAGTTCACACCCATCTCCTTTGTTCATTGGAAACTCCCACAGGCTACGATAGCCGCAAGGCTAAGGTCAAGATCTTTCCGAATCAGCCTATCCTTTGGGTGCTCCAAAAGTGCTCTGAATGCCCTGCATGTTTCAGGGCTCTGAAAACAAGTGTGGGAGCTCTCCATGTGCAAAGGTAGTCAAAGCCAGTGGAGACAGCAGAGATGAGGCGACGCTGTGGATCAGACAGATGTTAACATCCTTAGCCAGGCAGACCTTTTCAATGCAGTGATTTTCTGCATTACTATGTTGCTTAAAAGTCATTGGTCTCAAAAATTATGATGCTGTCATGAATAATTTTTGTTCATCCATAGTGAAAGAGCTGTAATGTTTGTGTAAGCAAAACCTAGAGAAGTCTAGGAGAATATGAGGTATATAGATTGGGTTACTGATTCAAAAAGAAATGTGTTCAATAGGCTATATCATAAAGGATAGTAACTCTAGTTGGTTTTCTTTTTTTTTTTTTTTCTTTTTTCCTTTCACCTATGTTACTGCCTTTTGAAGCAATTGCAGCCTACTGCTATTTTATCTGATCTTACGGGGAAGCCATTCTGCCTTTGTCCAGTGTGCAAAAGGCAATGGACCAGACACCAGCTAATTGCCACTGCTGTTTTCAGCTGATGCTCGTTCTTACTCTTGCCTACTTGTTCCCTCTGTGAACTGATTGTAGCTACTAAGCTGGAGGACAGGAAAATGCCCATCACAAGTGTCACCTTCCACGCTGACAAGAAAGAAGGAAACAATGTCCCAGCAACCCCAGCAGCTTCTGTTATGTGCTGCAGCCCTGAGTGCACTCTGACACTGCACTTACATCCTTAAAGGGTGTGTCTGCACACAATTATGTCAATATCATACCATTTCCAATTTCCTAGGAGGGTGTATCTAATTCTCTATCTGTATGTGCTAGAATAGATGAGGGAAAAAAATAAAATTTAGAATAATGACAAAAGAAGATTAAAACCTATGTCTTGCTTTTTCCTATTTTCACCTAGATATCTGCACACATTTGCAGATTCATCTTCCTTTTTAAAATTTTTTTTAGTACTAGAGTTTATTTCTAAGAGACTGGAGCTCTAGTCCTACAAATACTAAAGCCTACTTCTAAACTTAAATATATGCATTATCATTACTTAGGAAACTTTTGAACACATTTCTTGGTTTTTTTTTTCATATAGGTATAATATATGAACTTGTTGGGTTTCCTCTTACGAATGGAATTCTTTCCCTTCTGCTTGTTAATTGCTGATTTCCATTAACTCAAGAACAAAACACTAAATCATTTCTGTTTTGAGCAAAGCAATACTGAGGATACGTTAGGCCTTTCAGCATATGTCACAGAAGTCTGTAACACAAATATGTCTCCACCTTGGAAAATCTATGAAAACGCATCACAGAATCTGTGAGCCAATTCACCCATTGATTTCTTTTTTTTTTTGCCTCTTGAATATTCATACCTCTTTCTGGAAACTGTCAAACTTTACCAAAATTTACAGAAAATTACAACAAAAAAAAAAAAAGGAAAACCAAATGTTATTTGTATAAAAAGGACTTCCCCTTAAAACAGGGCTGTATGGTATCAGTTAACTTAGGTGGTATATTTCAATACTCATCTCTCAGCTGGCTTTCATAAATTATGCTATGGTTGTCACTTTTTTCCTGGCAGCATCTCCCAGCTGCTCTACTTTGGGGAATTAGGTTGCAGCAATGAAAACATGATGTGTCTGCTGCTGTGGCATGCCAAGGGAAATGAGATCATAGTTCAGCCAATGAATTTCTCCATGGGAATTCAGTGGGCACCTTTTGGAAACAAAAATTGCTAAGGTGTGGGTAACCACAGGCAAAACAGTGGTTGTACGTCTACAAGAGGGAAATTCACCATGCAGTGAGTTCTGCTACAGAAAGGTACTAATTATATTGGTCCTTAAGGGCTAATCTTTTAAATATCCAGTGATTTATTTGTACCCAGTTGTTAGAAGGAAGACTCTTTACTTTGCCGTTCAGTGCTGTAAGTGCAAGCCAAATGTCTCTGAGGAGCATTTGTCTTAGAAGTTTTTTTCAGGTACTTCAAAGTAAAATTAGTGTAGAGTCTTTAATTTGCTCAAAAATCAGACATAAAAATCTCAACAAGTGTATTTTTGGAAGAGGTACTTCTTAGCTCTGGGATGTGATAAATTTTTAATGTACAGTATTTATTTTAATCAAAAGTATTGGCTTGAGGATAGAAAGTATAACAAATACTTATACCACCTTAGGACAGGAGTGACTATCTTAAATACATGATCACTCCCTTCAGGGAGGTCCAGACCATTAAAGTCACCTCTGAATTCAAGGACTGTTCAAGCCTGCAGCAAGACCAAAACCTGAACCGCAGAGCTCAGAGCCGTCCCTATTTTGCATGATTATCTGCTGCATAAACTTGTCTGGCCCAAAAGGCTTATAGCGAGGTCCTCAGAGGAAGACTTTTTGGAGACTTGCTTCCACCCTGATAACTATTCATCTGATGAGAGAAGAGGGAGAATCTGTGTAAAAGGGTGTACAACAACTGGCATTCTGCGATGCCAGGCTAAGTTGTGAAAGTCACTGACAGAGCATCCAGCCCCCCACATCTAACATGACAAAGGGCACAGAAAAATGTAATCTCAGATTTCAAAGGATGACAAGAAACAGAAATTTACCTTAGCTGATTTGAATTGTCAAGTCCATGGCACTATGGTAATTGAACAACTGGTCCATCAGCTGTCAGGGCATAATCCTGAGGAGCCCTGAAGGAGAGGACATATAAGGGAATATCAGAAAGATGCTCTTGAGATATATTAGATACTTGAAGAGCATCATCCAGAGAAGAAAAAGTTACCACATAGGTGTAGAAGGTATAGATCTTGGAAAGAATACAGAGTAGGGATTTTAAAAGATGGGAGAGGAAAATATGTTATTTAGAGCTTTGCCTAAACTTCTGTGACCGTACCAGAAGGATTTCTGTAACTCCCACAGGCTTTGTAGCAAGCCTGCCATAATTATCTAAGTGCATAGGAACGTGCAAAGGAATGTCAAAACTGACCCTGAGTTTGAGAGCTGAAGGGGAATGGTGAAGCTGTTAACAGTGATGGGCAGAGGAGGAAGAGTGGCAGGTTAAAATTAAAGAATTACCTGTGATCTTTTTAGCTTCAGGTGACAAGGAATCATCCTGAATACACCAAACTGTCAATTTAACTCGCAGAATGGAACAGAAACAGACAGGACAGGGAGGTGAAAATATTCAGCCTGGGAATAACAGCAGAAAAAAAAAGAAAGAAATAGTGTACAATGAGAAAGCAAGGGTCTGTACTGGCTTTGAAAAAGTCCCATGGAGAAGAAGCTGCTGTAAAAGATCCTGAAAGAGCAATAAAGAGGGTAGACATAGAACCACAAGGGGGTACTGCCACAAAAGCCAAGCAAGAAAAGAGTGATCAAGGGTATCAGATTAGACAGGGAGGTCAAAGAGGACACAGAGATTCCCGTTTTAGCCAGAAAGAGGTCATTTGAGACCTTGGTGAATTAGTTTGAATGGGAAGGACTGGAGCCAGATTGCAATGAGTCAGAGGAAGGGAAATCAATGCAGTGGTCGTAAACAGGCCTTTCAAGTCACTCAGAAGTGAAAGGGAGAAGAGAGGGCTGTGAGAGAGAGAAAGGCTGACCTATTTGCACTGGAAATTCACAAACAATGCACTGCTTATCCCTTTCCCTTCCTCAATGTATGAATTACCTCATTTTTTTTGTTTCCTGATGGATTTTATTATTGCTTTCATTTTGAAGATCAGAGAAGTTTCCAGACTCCCTGATCTTACATATCACCTATTAATATATCTCGGGCACCTACCCAAGGAAACGTGTATGTATAGCAAGCTGTACGAATTTCTGTCTCTCAAATTTATTACTCAGTCTCTATTTAACCATAGAGCTTCATTTGTTTTCATGATCACTGCTTGTATGGTGTCTGGTACTGGAATTCACTGGTGCCAAGCTAAAATTAAATTTGGTTTTAAATCCCTGGAAATCCTGCAGAAACATGAAGTGAGTGATTGTGCTATAGAACACACTGTAGAGAAGCCTGACTTAACATGTCCCTAAGATCCCCATGCCAGGGGTAGGCTGCTTTGCAGCACAGACAGCTTTTGCTTTGCAGCCTATGGTCTGTTGTCCCACCTGTAAAGTGGTTCTCCACAAGCAAAACTTAGAGAACACCTAGTGCATGCTACAACACATCTCTGAAAAGAAAAATCACTGTAATGATATTTAGCTTCACCTTTGTCTCTTTCAGAGCAATAAAATAATTTACGACTTGTTGTTTTTCCTTTCTATTTAAATCAATAATTTCATCCATGTTAAATGAATATCACCTATAGCAGATATAATTTCAAGTTACGAATAAATAATCTTAGAGATTTAGCCTGTTTTTCAAATAGTGAATTACTCTCACTGCAGATTTTGCAAATGTGGTTTTGATTTGCAGATGTGGGTGGAATATTCTGCACAAATACAACTCCAGCTATGCTGTGCTCTGAAGCTGTCCTCAGAGACCATTAATGTGGTTGGTCACCTAGTTCTTATAGAAACCGCACCCAGGATTTAATAAAATTTATAATTTAAAAAGCAAGAAATTATTACCTTTAATATGCTGTGAATAATCTTGATTGCACACATATGCACACACACATTTAGCTCATCTACATTTGAATACAAGACTTTGGACTGAAGTTATCTGCTAAACTTCTTACAGGGAAAGACTATGAAAAAAGCCAGAGTTTAAACCTCTGAAATAGAACAATAATTCTGGGCTACATTCCCACATGGTTTACACTGCTGTAACGTTACTGTGGGCAAGGTAAATATAATAGTGTTTCAGCACAAGAACATAGCTCATAGTCTCTGCAAGTGCCCAGCTGGGTGCCATTTCTCCACTCCACGTGACTGACACACAAGAACCAGCCTGCCTGACAGTGTTTCCATCCTCCCCCAGGAAAACAAATGTATGGGAAAAGGCCTTATTACCCCTTTCAAATTCCCTTTGTCAATATATAGGGCTGCACAGGGAGGGACTGGGTGCTATGCTCAAGTAATAGGATTGCTCAATGGCTGCTTGGTGTCTCCAGAGTCAGAGCTGCATGACATCACACTGTTTTCTCAAGGTCCTGCATCATGGTTACAGACAAACATAGCCATTTTCATTTAATGAGATTTTTTTTAAATCATGCATCCACCATATAGAATATTCTCCCTTCCTCCTTTTTATTTAATACATCCTCAGGATCCAAACTTAATAGTAGTAAGTACATTACAAGCAAACACATGGGATACCAAGGATTGTTTATGAAGTACCTGACAGTGATATTTTATGCTCAATCTTTCTCCCTGGTGTATGCTATGTGCAAAATGCAGATTTTCTACCTCAGGTTTGGATTAGGTGTTTTTGTCCAAATTATGCAGGCCACTGTTAAGATTTTGCAAAGTCACAAACAGAATCATAGAACCATTTAGCTTGGAAAAGACCTTTAAGGTCAAGTCCAACCAATACTACAGGTATTGCCAGGGAGTCAATTAACACTATAACATCTCAACAAAACATTCAAACAAATCATTCAGAAACATTCATACTTATTTAGTTTCTACCTGATAAGCACTACTGACCAAACATTCCCCAGGGAGTCAGGCCACAAACTTGTAAGATTTTCACATGACTACATACGTCATAAAGCCACTGGAAATATTGCAAACAGTCTGTTTGTATTTTTGCCACTTGCCTTGGCTTTTTCACACCCTCTGATGCAATGTCAAGTTCTGAGTTGCATAAAGCAAAACTAAGGGACCCTAAATATTATCTTTCCTCATTTGAGTACTAAGAAGCTGCAAAGTGTTGATTTTCAATTATATTACCTTTTTTGACAAAGCCAAGAAACATATATAAGAAAAAAGGGGCACAATTAGAACAACACAGTACTTTAAGAGGATGAGAGGGAACCTTTGCAATTCTAAATATTTACATAACTATAATCACTAAGCTACAAAGTTCCCGTCCTCACCCTCCCATTAAAAAATGAACAGTTTTGGCCCACCTTGATTGACAATTTGCTGTCATACTTTTAAAAGTCTCATGGCATGTGTTCTCTCAGCAATTAGAGTACTCTGTTAATAGTGTTTCAGGATGCTGCAGCTCTGTGGCATGACCTCAAACTCTTCCAATAAACAGAAAGCACCAGTTGCACTCAGTGGGGATTTTGATGATCAAGAATTTAAGAACCCTTTTAACTAGCTTGAGGGGCAAGCAACAGCAGGGCAATGTGGTTGAGTAGGAGGCTGTTTTAGTATTATGGTCAGCAGCTGGAGCACGTTGGATAGAGAGTATGAATCTGCCCTCCCTACCACATGTAGAATAGCATTCTAACTGCACTGTTGTACTGCAGGGGAATGGAAATTCAGATTAACCAAAGGCAGTGAGAGAAAGAGGACCTTTTTCCATAAATGCAGAATTTTACCCCTTGTTGTAAGATCAACCCATTCAATCACCTATACTGTTTACTTTATTACTGATATGCACTTAGCAGTTATGCAGTTAAAACAACGTTTTGCCCAAGAAGGACAAATGCAAAACAGCTTTAAGTAATGAAAATAAATCATTGCAAAATTGCATGCAAACTATTTCAGATTGCATCCTGTTTGTTTTTCCATGAAGCATTACATATTGCATTATGTGTGTTAATACAATGCATTTTTATTAAATACAAAATAATAATGTGACAGAGTAAGGATAAAATGGCATTGGCTGCTTAGCCTGAGGAACTGGGCTCAAAAAGTTTCTATCAGTTTTATTCATACATTTCCTATGCTGTTCAATTAGATTAGTCAGAGTTATCCCTGTCTTTTTCTGTAGAAGGTAGTCCTAATGACTTAGAATCATAGAATGCTTTACATTGGAAGAAACCTTTAAAGGTCATCTAGTTGAACCTCACTTTAGTAAGGAGGGACATCTTCAACTAGATGAAGTTGCTTGGAGCCCTGTCCAAACTGACCTTGAATGGTTCCAGGGATGGGGCACCTACCACGTCTTCGGGCAACATGCTCCACTGTGTCGCCATCCTCACTCTAAAAAATATCTTCCTTATATCTAGTCCAAATCATTTAAAACCCTTACCCCTTTTCCTGTCACAACAGATGCTAAAAAGATCATCTCCATCTTTCTTATAGGCCCCCCCCCTTAAGTACTGAAAGGCTAAAATACTGACATGCTGAAAGGCTCCCCAGAGCCTTCTTTTCTCAAGGCTGAATGACCCTGACTCTCTCAGTCTTTCCTCACAGGAGAGGTGTTCCAACCCCCTGATCATTTTTGTGGCCCTCCTCTGGACCTGTTGCAACAGAATCATGTCTTTCCTGCGCTGAGGACTCTGGAGCTGGACACACTACTCCAGGTGGGGTCTTACCAGAGCAGAGTAGAGGGGGAGAATCACCTCCTTTTACTTATGGAATTTGTGGACAAAGGTTGCTGAAATCAGGTCACCTGAAAAGGCAGAGTGGTCACATCTTCTCCAAAGTCCTGTCTTTTGACCGTTTCCATATTTATTAAACGGAGAGCTTGATCTCTGCTAGGTATGTCAACAACTCTTATTTGTATCTTTCAAGAATGTCTCAGTTAGTTCAGCAATAATTAATGTTCTTGTAAGTTATATAGTTTATATGACTTTCATAAGTCCCATACCCCTAATTACTCTGCTAATTATAGAAGAGTCCCATGCTTGCCTTAGTAGCACCTGCCTCTGGAATTTCTGTGGAGATCAAATTTTAAAAACATTTTGTTCTGACACTATATGGACTGGATACAGAGCTTTAACCAATATAATAACATATGCTTTCTTCCCAATAGTTATATTTATTCTACAATAAATTCAAAAGTTTTCTCTGGATACATCAGTAGAAAGTGAAAACACAGATACAATGAACTTCGGTAGTCTGCCTAGATTATTACAAGAGAGATATTAACTAAGGTTGAGCTTTTATGCATCTTCCTTTTGGTATTACATCTACATTCAAAGCAAGGAGATGATCTGACATAACAGTGTCATGAGGTAGAAGAAAACCAGAATTAAAATGTCTTTTCCTTACTAAAATTCTGCAGCAACCACAAGACATCAGAACAAGGAGATACAGTTAACATATATACTTCAGTCAACACATAGGCTGTGTTTACATCCTAGAGAAATTTTCTGTCCATCGAAATAATTTTGGAAAAAGCCGCGTTTGTCATTTCCCTCTGAAAACAGCAGGGATTCCCTTTGAATCAAACACAATTTTCTTCCAGCTGAGCCTTAGGCAGCACACCCCAGGTGCAGCTCTGACTGGGTCTGAGTTTTGAAGGCAACCTCCTTTGTGGTCACCTGACATGCTATGGTGTACTCACAAAAGGAATAGGTATTTTAGACCTGAAGTGAGCCAGACCCTCAGGAGTATATATGGTACATCTCCCATGCTCTGTTAGGCTTCTGTCATTTCTGAAATTTGCCTTAGAATTTCCCACCTCTCCTTCAATAGTGCTTAGCAGGTCAGAAATTAAGTAAACTGATAATTAAGTAATTGAACATCTCAGTTGTTGCTGTTCTAAGACTTGGTCTCTCAAATAAAAGCAGATATAAGTCTACTTATGGGGTGGTAAGAAGCTCTTCACAAAAAGATACACTTGTTATTCTCCTGAGACCTCATTCAAGAGGCATAGCTGAAAAATAACTACAAAGCTCAGGTGAAAGTATTTTCTAATGTGGATGTGAAATCAGACAGATTATAAAGACATGTAGAAGGTGAATACTTATCCATAAAAGAATAATTTCTGACCTTTAAAATACACTCTTTTTGTAATATTAAAGAGGGAAAACACATTTCAGGCTTTTAGGATATCAGAAGATTGTTGATGGTTAGTGAGGGATGAAAAAGAAATAAGAATTTGAAAGAAAAAAGAATCCTATTAGCTTGGATCAGTGCAAATAAGTGCTACTTCTACTGTAACTTTCAAAGCCAAAGTTTCTGCATTATTAGCTGGCTGAATATTTGCTTATTTTGCCTTTTTTTTTTAACACTACACTCTGTACAGTGACACCTACTATGAGGAACTGAAATTTATTACAGTTTACAGGAATTTTATGACTTGGAACAGCAAAGTGATTTAAAAGGCATGAACATTTTAGTAAAGATTTTTTTTCAACTGTGCTATCCAATTGTTAAGTGGAAAGCAACATAGGTAAGAGGATCAAACCAATCATGAATAACTGCCAATATCGTTCTCTTTCTGAAGTAATACAATGTATCAAAGATTTAAACCATTTCAGAGAAGTTTAAACCTCCTGGTAGTATAGCGTAGAAGAAGCCATTATTCAGCATATAGTGTTTGCAGATTTGTTAATTTTTAAAATAACATTTTGATGCCTGCAGAAATTATACATGTCCATGAAGAATGTGAAGAGAAGCAGGTCAAACTTTGAAGAAGTTTGAACATGAATATGACTTGGGCCCAAAATCTAAGCAGGAAGGACTCTGCAAGGATGGGACTGTGTAGAGCTAAAACAGGGACTTGAGGCTTGTGAAAGCCATTGTAATCATGCTAGACACTGTGGCATCAACCCAGAACTTCATACAGATGTGGGCACTGTATTGAGCTTTTCAAAGTCTTTTCCATGGCTACAGAGTCCCTGTACATAAGGGGCCCACTTAGAGTACTGAAATCAAACTTGCTGAGTCCAGACTACAGCATTGACTGGAGCTGTGCTCCAGCTGCCCTGAGTGCCTAGTCTGCAGGACATTGCTGCTCTGCTTAGAGGTAGCCAACCACAAGGGCAATGTGAGGGCTAACAGAGTGGCCCCTAGCCATGCTCTGAGATGAGTGGAGAGACAGGAACAAGGTGCTGATGATGACATGGAGAGTCCCAATGAGGAGCCAAATGTCCTCATAGTGACCATGACCCACCTCCTCAGCTGGGCTGGGAATGCCACTGGCCATATCTGCATGCTGCAATCAGCTTGGTGAGTGAGCAAAAGTAGCTAACATCCACTTGAAACGTACCATGGATTCCCCTGTAAGAAAGGAATGAATAAATAACTCGTGGCTGGCTGATCAAAAGCGATGGGATGCCTGCAGCTCCCAAGCCTTGCAGGCAAAGACTTTCAGATTGAGATTTTTCCAACAGCTGCGTGTAGACAAGCTTGTGTAACTCTGCCCTGGACTGAGGAACGCTGCAAGGCAGGCACGCAAACCAGGGCTTGTGCAGACACCTCAGTCATAGGTCCTTCCCACAATACAGGGTGGGAGAGGAAGGTAGGAACCCCTGGGGGACACAAAAAACCTCCGAGCATGTTGTTTGCCCAGAAGCAGTGAAATAACGGGAAGAAGCTTTGGGGAGGGTGAGCACTGACATGACCTGCCAGCAGTGCAGCCACAGCCAGCGAGCTGTGTAAGCACGGCAAAGAAACACAGGATGTCTAAGGAAACAACAAAGTCCTGCTGAAGTAAGCCAGGCTCTCTTGGTCTCAGAGAAAACTGTATGAAGTGGATCTCCCTCCCTGCCAAATGAGAGACATGATTCATTGCATGCAGAGAGGAGCGAGATTCACATTTATCCAAATGAAGCTAAATATGTAAACTCCCACTGCAAGTGGGAGACGTGGCAGGCAGGGTATCTAACGGGAATGAGCTTTGGGAGAAATGTGGGCATAATGTGATAGATGTGGATCTATGGAGTCTGAGGGGCTTTGAGTCTTTGGAAATGGGGACACAAATGGGCAAACTGGAAACTGTTGAAACTGTTGAAAGTGATGCCACAGGGAGCCATAGCTATTAGGTAGGTTGGCAGCTGCAGCAAAGAGATTAACACCTTCCTATCTCTTATACCTTCAGAGGAAACACTGAAGCATCCTGAATTATAGAAATGGACTAGTATTGGCGGGGGTGTGTGTGTGTGTGTGTGTGTATTTTCTTTTATGTTACTAATTACTTGCCTTGGAGTTTTTACCCCAGAGATCTCCTCCTTTCACTATAACCTGGAATTTCTGTCTTAATTTCTTAATGTGATATTCAGGGTTAAAACACTATTCTGAGACTCTGAGTTCCCAACTGAAATAGGTAGTTAGACAGTTACAGATAGCTACATAGATCTGTATGGTTTCGTCTACTATTCTTCCATTACAGTCCAAGAACCTGATATTTGATAAATTCTGTCATGTCCATCTAATCAAGAAAAAAATATGGTAATTACAGCTGTTCTCATTGGGCAAAAAAAAAAGCAAGAGAGATTTAGAAAGCTGTTTCCATCCAACTTCAAGCTAAGCCCAAGCCTCAGAAAATCAGAAGCAAAAAGCTTTGTGGATTGGGTTTTCATTTTCATTGTTAGCTTAACTTCTTTGAAAAAATGGCATGTCAATTCAAGCTGGAAATTTTCATGTAGAAAATATTTGATTTATCAATTTATTTTTCTTTTTAATAGGCAAAAATGAAGTGAAATAATCTTTTGACATCAACTAGCTTGATATCAGTGAATCGGAATTTTCAGACAAAAAGGCATAGCCGGAAAATTCCTACCTTATCTACTAGATGCCCCAAACCACATCTTTCTCAGACTAAAGCTACATTTTTTTCTGAAGCAGACAGTTGAACCATGCTTTTCTGTGACTCATATTTATCCCAGCATGAATTCACACATTTGTAATGTCAAAAAGAGCAAAATTCAGTATGATTTTAAAAATCCAGCTCAGGCTTTCCTGTAGAAGATATTTAAATAGCATGACAAATTGCAAGATCCCCTTTTAGCCTGCAGGTAAAAATTGATGTAGAGATCAGCAGATGGACTGATAAGCACAAAGAATACAACTGTACCTGGCAAGTATCATAACTTTCAGGAACACTTGGCATATCCATTGCTGTGAGGTGATGCAGCTTAGAAGGTTAACAAATTTATACATGCCTCATATTCTCGTTTCTAATGTGGATCTCTCCAAATGTGTCACATATACTCATCCTTATTGAAGATTAACTGCACAACAACTTTGAAGTGTTAATACAAGCTGTGTTTGAGTTCTGAGGAACAAAACCCAGGCCACAATACTTTCAATGAAGCAAAAATAGCTTGGTGCTTCATAGCTCAAGTAGACTGCCTAATTTTCTACAAACTTTCCCAGAAACATTCAACTTTGGTCTATGACCTGGCATTAAAAGTGTAACATCAAAGGAACTTTAATGGAAAAGGTTTATGGGGTAAAAAATCTAACCTTAATTCTGCAGAAGGTGTTTCATTTTAATTACGTATTCAAGACTACAACAGCATAACTATTAGACCCGTCTGTTGTTCCCCTTCATTTCAGTGCTTTACTTTGCATTGCATGCGTGCTTTCAGTAGAGAGTAAAGACTATGCCTCCCAAAAGCTGTTTACCACTTTCAGTAATTGCACAGTTCTATGAACATACCTACAAATACAGATGTTACATCCATAAAGCCGTCACATGCTTAAGAGTCCAGTTATTTTGCTAATAACTGTCATGGTATTCACTTCCATAGAAGTGTTTTTAATAGTTACCTGGCTAGAAGTGACCAAAATATTTTTGTAGGTAGACTAATATTTGTTTTTCTCTGATGGCCATCCTAAGTATTTCCCTGTAATGTATTCCTGTTGTTTGTGTGCTCTTTAACAAGAGATGTTGTATTCCTCAAACAATAAAGGCAATGCTTCAGGTGCTGCTGATTCTGTTACTGCCTTTACAGGTGGGTAAGTAGTTGCTGGAGTTTGATTTGTTCCACAAAATTGCTTTTATGTCTTTTAACTGCACCACACTTAAAGGTGCTTTTGCTTTCCTTCTGGTGCTTAGCAGAAGCTGTATTTTTATTAGGCTCATTTGCTAAAGTTGTACTTTGCCTTACTTTGCTCACCTTTGCTTTCCCTTTAAAAACTTTTTTTTTTTTTCTATTTTCTCTGTCTCTCTTAGGGAATTCCAGCTTATGATGTGGAAACCAGGATTGAAGCAGAGGAGAAGGGCAGGGAAAAACCTGCCAAGCACTGAAGATGCTCCTGTACTGCTGATGCAGCAGGTCACATTGCCCAGTCCCAAGCACCCCACAGGCAGGTCTGCTGACTTACACCACTCTGCAGGGAAGGGGGGTCCAAAGTTCTCAACCTCTGGCACCCAGGGGTGGCTACTGCTGAGATAATGGATGGCAAGGGGGGTATCCTGGCTGACATTGGACACCAGTTTGCAGTGAATTGCTATTTATCTTGGGAGGGGAAAGAAGAAGAGATGGATTCTATATCACAGGTTTGTCCTTTTCAGGGTAGATTTCATACAGAGCTTGGCTTAGTAGTCTGCTGAGAATTAAAATCTACTTCTAAAGCTGTAGTTTTTCCTCTCTAAACAAATCAAACTTTCCTTAAGGAAATATAAAGGAGAGATGAAAGATGTTTTCTTTTCTGGGACATATTTCCAAAGGGGGAAAAAATGTAGTAACTTCTGAAGCTGGCTTTAAAGTCTGATTTTCAAACTCTGATTGGTCTATTCATAAATCCTCCCACAAGCCAACTAAAAGCCACATAACTTTGCCTAAATATAATTTGCTCTTTATTTTACTTATTTTTTGCCTGTCTTCATCTTCTACCTCATTTCCAAGGAAATGACTAACCTTCCTCCCATTTATCCTTTCAGCCTCAAGGTTGAATGTAATATGGTTCACTTCAGTATTATACATGTTTTAAAACATGGGGGAAACACGCACTTCTGATGAAAAATTATGCAGCAAGGTGTCACAAGGAAGACTTGAAAAAAAGAATGAGAAAAGTAAAACAAGCAAAATAAAGAATATTTAAAAAAAAAAAACAGAAAAGAGGGCATGTAATGCAAATCCATATGGGAACAAAATAAAAGTAAATAAAGTAATTTCAGTACTAGCAGTACCTTAAGTCTCTTCACTTTCCAAAGCATTTTCTTCACCCCTTTTCCCCTCATGATCTTCTTCGGCTTGAGAACATAATGAAGGACCATCATCATTCATTCTGAGCAGCACCTTACTGCAGAAATAGCCTCATGAAACTCAGTTTCTCTGATTAGGAAGAACTGGTGATTGATAGTGCATGACCAATTACACTAATTGGAACATCCTATTTCTACACCTATCTTAGCCATTCTGCTGAACTTTGGCAGTTTGCAGGAAAGACTTTGATGGTTTTGTCCTGGAGAAGAAAGAAAACCCAGTTCCATCCTACTTAATATAATTCCCTTTTGAAGAAGCCTCACTCATTTCTTTCCTCACCTCTAGAATCTAGTTGATTTTTTTTCTAGGTTAATCTAGCTCTCTTGCTAGAGTCATAACGATGTATTCTCCCCTTAACCTTATGCTTGAATGCCCTGCACAAAAAGGTTCCTACAATTATAATTAAAATAGATCCATAGGTTGGTTCAGGAGCATGCCCATACTCACTCCCATCTGTTAAGGGAGCAATAATACCCACTAACAAGGTTAGAGGCCAGTTTCAACAGGGCATAAAAGCCAACTGAAGATTAGCTTAGAGTGGAATCCTACCAAACACAGCAAGTGCTGTATTTTCTGCCAATAGGACCTTCTGTTTGCAAAAAAAGGCCAGCTCAGAGCCAAATGTTTCATTACACAGTACTGTAGCACCTGTGGACGTTACCCAGTGAGTCAGTGCCTCTCCTCTGTCTCTAGTTTTCTTGTCAAGACGACTGGGCAGAGTTCTACCTTCAGTGGCATAACATCATTATTTATCCATGCTTGTTGGTTATGTTTGCAGCAGTACCTCCTAAATGCTAAGCCCTCTTTAATTTCAGCTAACACCATCAATTTCCTGAGGGTATCTTCTGAAGAATCCTAATGCATAGGTTGTAGAAAGTTCAGTTTTAAAACACTGCTCTTCAGAAATCATATATTTTCCTGTGGCTGTTACATATCTCAAGGGAGAGATAGAGGAAAAAAAGCACAAGGGAAAACAAAACGACTAAAATTGAATGAAGCTTAGTTTTATATAGCACCTTTGAGGCTAAGTGCTATGTGAGTTGCACCTGACAGCAGTGTGAATGAGATGCTCCCAGACGTCCTTACTCATATTTTAAAGGCAGAGAGCTTAACTTCAGGAGAAGATTTGGTGCTCTGAATCTTAGATGTGATAGGCACTTCTCTCTGATCTGTCCTCCAGCATGCTCAGCATTACTCGATGCCCCCTTGAGGAGAACCTTTTCTGAGAGCCTTACCCATACCTCAGGCAGGGCAATGGTGATGCTTTTGCCTTTGGGCCTTCTTAAAAAGTTATGACAGAACATCTAAGGATATTTTTGCTGCAATATGTCCAAATGTCATAATTAGTGATCTTGGCCTTACAGCATTAGGTGTTGTGCTCTCATATAAGTTAATGCAAGTATATTATACAATAACTTTCAAAAAAGTAATTAGTGCTATATAATAACTCCATATTATACTTTCCAGCCTTCTCCAGCTAGATTTGGCAAAAAAGCCTTCTGTCATAAAAACCTGGCTGTATACTTGAGGCAATCTAATAAATAATTAAAGGAAGTACTTACCTTAAACCTTAATGAATTTTTTAGAACTTTAATATTTCATTATGAGAATTTCTTGTTCAGTTTTCCAAACAGATTCTCTGAGAGAAAGGCTTATTTTGAGACAATTGATGGCTGAGTTTACCCCAGTTCCTGCCTTCTATAGCTTTCATAGTGGTAAAAATCCTAGAAGAAATGGAGGGGTGGAATCAACCACAACCTGAAATGATGTGTACTAAAAGAGAGGGAGGTTCAGCATTCACACAGCTCTTACTCCACTATGTGACCCATGGTACACAGGGCAGTGGAAAGGCTAAATCCCCTATTACGCTTCCCTCTGCCTCTCCCCTGAGGCAAATCTGCTACTACAACACATTTCATTGCTCTAATGACCATTTTTTAATGTGTATAAAGCATTATCTATTTATACCACTCCAGTAAGTATTTGTGGTACAAGAAAGCTTAATTGGGACCTCCAATGCAATTAATTCATAGATATAATTCCAGTGAGAAAGGACTATAACACAGGACAGACAGGGAGTCCTGTGCGGCTATGAATGATGAAAGAAGAATGCTACTTGCAATATGCTGACACTGTACAGAATTAGGCTTTGTGTTCCCCAGTCATAAAATGTCTTTTGGGATGAAAGGCAGACATTTTGGGTTAGTTAGCTCCTATTTAATTATGTGGCTTCCAATGCAAAAGAGTTTATTGAAAGCATTCAAAAAGGGAGAAGAATGGAACAGACTCTCACACACATTTTCAGTTTTGCCAATGTTTTTCATTATGCAAGTACTAAGGGATCTCACCAGAGTAAATTCTGATTAAAAACTAGAAGTACTCTCAGATTTTAAATAGTATTAGACAATGTTAAGGAGTCCACAGCTTGATTTTTTCTTGCAGTAATTAGATGAAATCTAAATGCACTATAATATATTATTTAGGATTACATAGGATTTAGCTCATATTTTTCTTTTTACTTTTGAACCTAAAGTTTTTCATGTTGCATTTAATCTCATTATTTTAGTTCTGAATATTTTTTCCTATGATGTGAGCCACTTTGCCAGTGTCCTTAATGGATCCTGCTTAATTAATTTCAGACCATTTATCCTATGTATGATGATTAAACTGTATTTTATTCTCATTCTCTCCTGAATTTGCAATCTCTCCCTGCTTTGTGTCATCTGAATATGTCATATGATTGGCATTCTCTGTATTTCATTCTTCAGTTCATTCATGGTATCATTCAACACATATGGCACATGGGATGCCCTGAAGTGAAGAAAAATAGACCATGAAATGAAGGCACTATGGGACAGAATTTGTCAGCAAGATATAAAATGAGAAAGCTGGAAAATTGGTCTGATTTCTGAAGCATTTTCCTGAACCCCAAGGCAAGATTCATTAGGGATGTAACAACAGAGTCATGTTTATTTCTTCTTGCTTATAATCCGTGCAGTTTTTATTAGAAGAAGTTCCATCCTTGGGAGAAGGTCGTGTCAAAATCCAGATCCAAACTTCATACTGGATTGATATCAGATGTTCACACATATTATGTTAATTGGGTCTAATAAAGTGAGACAGATGAAAATAGTGTAACAATAGCGTAAACAAAATAGTGCAGACAGAGCTTCAGCTACCTGGGCGTAAATGAAGAATTATCTGAGACCATGATGTATCAATATAACTACCAGTTTAAAAAATAAAATAAAATCCAGAGAAGTTGAAATAAATAACTAAATATGTTGGTCCTTTTTCTCTGTATAGCTATGGTTCTCACATAAACCTTTACATGCAGATAAATGTGAATATTTTTTAAAGGCCATCAAATTGTCCAGTGATTACTATGGTGACAGAAAGTCAATCTGTTATAAATACTGAACAGTTAAAGAATTAAAAGGAAATTTATTCTTTTTTTTTTTTTTTTTTGAGCTCATAGCTAACATCGTGGAATAAAAAACAAGTACCTCACGGCATTTTCTTTTAATTAAATTCTTTTCTATCGAGTCACAGACTCTTAGGGATTAGTACTGTGGTATTTGGTAGCTGTTGGCTACGAGGCTTATGTTTCACTTAACACAGTGCAGTCTGAAACTAGCACAGTCACCACACATTTATTAATCGCAAGTTAAGATGTGTGCTATTAGATATAAACATGTATGCAACAGGGGAACATAGTTAATCCAAAGCCAAGGAAACATATATTTACTTGTTTCGTACTAGACTTATATTCAACAAAGTATTAAGTTTTATGGATGATGCTGTAACTATTGGGCAAGGAAAAACAGACAATAGGGTGTTATTTGTTCCCTAAGACTGCTGAAGAAGAGCTCCACCTTTAGGAGCACACTGCTATTTTCTCCTGTCCTAAAGTTATTCAGCTATTCTTTTTCTAGTTATAACCAGAAGGTTGAAACTACATCTAGAAAATACTTTGTTTCATTGAATTTGTCTAGAGCCTGGTAATACTGTGGTTGACTGTCACTTGTAAGAGTGGTTAGAGGATGCCTGCATAATCTTTAGAGTAGTCTGTTCTGTTACCAAAAAAGTCGGCTGTAAAGAACTCTCTAATGCTCATTTGTGATGTTAGAGTTCGCCCCTCCAAACTGAGTTAATGGCACAGCCCCAGATCCAGCTGCAGAGCCTTATCTTAAGAATAAGATCATGATGGGCACACTTGTAAGAAGAATTTATCTTGTGCTGACAATGGCTCCTAATGATAATGAACATAAAAACAGGGCCAGTCAGGCAGTGTTATCTGATGATGTCTAAAGATAGTCTGATGTTTATGGCTCATGCTTCAGTTTTGTATGTATAACTCAACTGCTTTGTCCATAAGAGCTCTATATCTACAATAGTTTGAGCCTCCAAGTGCTCCTGCCTAGGTTTTGGATTTATCTGAGGAGCACTAAAAGTTAGAACGTAAGTTAAGCTTGGTGACCCTAAAGCTTCACTCAACCCACCAGCTCATCTCCCACAGAGACCAGCAGTAGTGGCCTGAGGAAGAGTGTAAGAGCAGAGCAAGCACATAGTGGTACATCCATATTGTGACCGTATAGCTCTTTGTCATACCACCGCTGCAGGAGAACAGTGCAGTTGCCCTGTATTCTCTCTGGGAAGTAGAATTACCTCCATATTTTTCAGGACCCATATAAATGACAGAGCTTCACTTCTAGATTCATTCCTATGAGAAATTATCTTGATTCCTTCAGCTTTGAATAGCCTGTGGCAACTAGTACAATCTTGTGTGGACCCAGTTGTTTCCATGAGAGTGATAGAGGGAGCTTTCTTGGTGAAATTTTCCAAATATGGAGGATGATTTCATTCACACATATCTAACTTTTTAAGAACACACTTAGAGGTTTAACTACCGTGCCCTGTTTCAGGGTCAGTCATACTGCATTTTTGAGGCTAATGTGGACATAAATTTCTGAAGTAGCCATGCAATGCTTGGCTGTCAAACTTAATTTTTTCGTATTTTATATACTAAGTCAATTTAATTTACATAGGGAAATATGTAGCACAAAGCCCAATCCTCAAGTGCTATCAGAGGACTGGTTCCCTCAGTAGGATTTGGATACTCGCTGTATAGTGAACTGCTAGCTATTGCAGACTGTACGTTGTCATAGACAAGCTCATGTATAAATAAGACTAAATCATTCTAGTTTTATGAATGTTTGGATTGAACTATTTTTTAAAGCTCACCAGAATACTCAAAGTTCCTGAGCTTACCTATGCATTTAAATGGAGAAAAGGGTGACTCTATCATGGCTTCAAATTTTGAAAAGAAGATTTTTGATACCTTTCTGCTTCTCTCTCAGACAAGCCCCACAGAGCTACTGTGTGATATTTTGCAGTTATTCAATGAGTCATTCTCATGTGTCTTTATTCTTTCTTTATTGCAAGCCTGGATTATGAATTGAAATGTTTTGAAAAGTGTTTTTTAAGATATAACTCAGGGAAATATGACTGGTTTTGTTCTGTACAAATGCCCAGAGATTCTGTATAGCTTTTTAGAGAAGTCATTAGTTTGGTAAATGTCTTTGCATGTTGGAAATACAGATAATTGTTAGTGCAGTATTCAAAATCCAATTGATTTTATGCATCATTTAAAATTTTCTGCTGTGGGACATATAAATATCACTTCCATAATGAAAGGCAAAAGAAGATCAGGCGAACAGTGTTTAGCAGCAAGTAAGAAAGTAGTAAATAAAGAAGAACAAGTTAAGTAAATAAAGAAGGAACAAGGATATCCAAACAGTCTGCATACCCAAACCATCTCATTCTATCTTCATTCTGTGAAGCAGAAGTGGTACAGAATGAACACTACAGGACTGACAACCCTTTTAAAAGTTGTATCAGAATGACTCATCAGGCAAGATTAACAAAAACATTCAGAACATCAAAAATTTTAAATCCTACTGTGTTTGTCACTATAGAACCTCTGTATGCATATGCGTATATTATATATACATGTAAATAAATGTTATAGAAGTCACAGAAATTATAACCAAGGACATACTGAATTTTTTTTTTTAATTATTTTTTAAAAGGACAATATGTTCCTCTAATGTTAAGACATAGTCAGCATGTTTATTTTTAATTTTAAAGGGAAAAAAAATTATAATGTTTAATATTTCATTAATTTGTACTCCAAGATCTTTCCTGGAATGACCTTTTTTGAAATCGCATTAGAAATGTGGAATTCACATACAGAAGAATGTTAATAGAAAAGCATGCTTAAGACAACCATCAGCCAGTATGAAAACATATGTAAAGTATTTTTGGTCCCAGAAGTAAGATTTCTGTGATCAATTTTATTTTATTTCTTTTAAAATTGTTTGGCCAGCCAAACTGTAAAATGCTTAACTCCGCAGAAACAGATGATGAGTTAATACACAACACTATGAGATTCACAACCTCATTGAAAGTGATTTTCTAACAAAATGTTGAACTCTATTATAATTTGCAACACTGCACTTTTTAATTTTTTATATATATGTAGTGTATATATATATATTCTATGTCAAAATAGCAATCACACACAACATCTAATTTTGTTAAAAGTGCTGTGAATTTAAATTCCTACTGAAATAAAAGGCCTCTCAAGAAACCAAACTGTATATTCCATCCAAATTACTGCAAAAACCAAAATTCCATTTGAGAGGAATCTGAAATGATAAGTTGTTGTATACATGATAGTTATACTTTACATACCATTATGCAGAACAAGGGCTTATATTTTCTATCAGAAACTCATTCATTCAGGGTGTTTGCACTACTGATATATAAAGACATGTATGTCTGTGTGTGCAGGCATGCACTGTGTAAGTATATTGCAGCCTAAACTTTTGCAGCAGAAAAAGACAGGTTTTTTTAAGAAATAACAACACAAAAAGAGTGAGAAGGGTCATGAATCTCACTACAGAGAGATAATTGGCAAATTACTGAAAAGTATGAAGCAATATAGATAGTGATAACTGTCTCTCAGGATTCCTTTTAAGGCGGCTAATATGTGTAATATTTAATTGCAAGAATATAAAACTACTTATTATGGAAACTCAAAAAGGTCGGTTTCCATCACCTCACTATTAATAGGAAAAGAATGTTGATTTATATCTACAGAGCAGTTTGATCCTCAGTGATCCATTTCCTTTATCTCTCTAGAGTTCATGCTTCTGGAAAGAAAAACAAGTATGGCATCATATGAAAACACACCTGCCCCACAAGGACATGGACCTTCTCTATCATAGCTTTGTTTTATTTATCCTTCTTAAAAAACAGTAACAACATACAATGAATAACGGAGAAAAATTATAAAGGAGAAATCCAGAACATGTCCAAATGGGGTTCAAGGCAGAGAACCTAGTTCTTATTTTTAATATCTGCTTCTATCTGCATCTACACCTGTCTTACCATCCACAAAAGCATGAAGTAACAAGAAATTTCAAGCGGGAGAGAAGAAAAGATATAAGGATATAATTTAAACTGTCTTGAAGTGAGTGTGAAGAAATCATAACTGGTGGAGCTGGCTCAAAACTTATGCCCATGCTGTTCTACCTTGCACTACACTGAGTTATTCTACCAACTAATGTTGTGACTGTGGCTACTAGGATGATACCATCCTCAGTTAACCTGTTTCGTTCACATACAGGATCTGGAGCCAGGTGGTCAATGGACAGCACAGTGGTGCATGGTGATAGCCACTCTTCTGTTTCTTTCCTCTAGTGAATGGAAATTATTTTAACATTAACAGTGTTATAGCAAAAAGATGCTGGGAGGCAATAGCATATTAAAAGCTTCATGAAGACAGTTCAATTTTCTTAACATTTAATTTTTATAAGCCTCCAACTTTGCTTTCAAATTATCATATTCTCACTTCTAAATGTTTCAGTTCTCATTTGAGGGGCACATATTTAAAAAACAAAACCAAAACAAACAAACAAAAACAAATAAAACCCCAAACAACAACATGAAATTCATAGCGATGTATTTGACTGACAGCAGAACATGAATAACCTCATTCAAGACGCTTTGGACTTGAAATGTGCATTTTCATGGAGGTGCTGGAACAGCTCGTTTCAGTGATTGCAGGACTGTGTGAACTTGCACATCTCACAGGGAAAATTGCCTTTAATACCAGTTTTTTCTTCTCTTGTCCCTTTTTCAGGATCACACATTTCATCATAGCCATATGTTACTTAACTACAATAAATCCTCCTCACTCTGGGTTTTATATGTTCTGGGTACTTCAGACTCCTCCGTCACTGTGAAAGCCAAGGTGCCCACACCAAAGATCGAAGAGAAGGGAGCTTTAAATTGCACTGTACAGCCCAGATTTATCATAAAGCTTTCACAGTCTCCAGGCTATTAATTTGGTGTGGACAAATGGGATATTAATATACTACACATGCTCTGTTTAACTATAAAACCATTCGCTGAGTCCCAATTTTAACTATACAACCGTTAGCTGAGTCCCAATGTCCTAACAAGCTAATAAAAATAAAATGTTTGCAGTCTATCAGTAAAAGACAAGGTCAGTTACATGTGTCTCCTTTCCTTTCCAGTATTTTCCAGAAGATCATGATATCCAATAAATTCAGAATCCTTCACACATATCCACACAAGCATCCTCTGAGGAGTTCAGCTATCCTATGTCAAAGCCGTGTTGCATCTGTATTACATACTTAGTCTGCTGGATCAGAGCAGTTTCAAAGGAGAAAGCACTTCTAGATTGATTATTTCTCCCCAACAGAGCAACCTTGCATCATTTGCAGAGACATTAATGGCAATTAAGATTGTAAAGAAAACTCAAATAATAAAGAACATTATCAGGATATAAAATATTACTGAAAGGAAAAGGAAAAACTTTGTTATACTCTCAGAACAGGATGTTGCTTGATAACACTTAAAAGCAGCGGGTTGAGGCAGAGTTCAGACTCAGGCAGGAAACTTGCCTGTGCCTTGATTCCCAAACCTTTGCAGAACTGAGAAAGATTCAGAGACAGAAGATACAGTTCCTGCTTAACAGGAGGATCACAAACTCCCAAGCTCACAACATTATTCTTTATGGGTTCTGAGTTAGTTTCCCCATAGGTAGGAAGAGGGAAAAAGAGAGGGAAGTAGAACATCAAACTGCAGAAAGGAGAATTATTAATAAATCAACCTTCATTGAATTATTTATTTTTTTCTTCCTTTTCTGCATGTCACCATACCTTATCACTATAATAACCACTGTTTTGTGTCTTATTCATTGATTATTATTATGTGGTGCCCAAGTATATTAGTTTTCTCCAAGATTTCTAAAGCTTTTAGCAGTGCTTAACTTTATAGTGAATGAAGATTCATAGTCCATTTAGCAGTACAAGCCCACAGAATCCACCCCAGACCAAAGCAAATCACAGTTCATATTTTTCATTGTGAAAACATTACTGACATGAGTTAAGCTTCTTTTTTCCTTACCAATCTTGCAAAATCAGTTTGATTTATATTCATTTTTTTTTGTATTTTTTTACAAATACACTGGGAAGACAAATTTCAGCCTGTGATTTTTTCTTAAAGCAGTCACAGTAGTTATTTGTTATTCATAATTGAAGACTGATAATTAGTTACCTAAATGGCATGACATTATTTCTGCTTCCAGCTTGGAGGACTGAATCATAATAACTGGAGGCAAATCCTTTTTTAGGTCCAAATAATTTCCATAGAAGCATGTTTACTGGTACAGTGACCATTTTGTGTTAATGATAAAATGAATGTTTTCTAGCCTATCCATGAGTGCACCTCACGATGTTATTCATGTCAGTATGCACAGCCTGTTTCTTCACAGTAAGCTTTCGTGTAACTATAGCGCTCCTGCAGAAAGAAACTGTAAACACTGGAGAAGTTACTTTGTGGATTACTGGCAAATTATTTGTTCTCACTGGGCAAACAGTGCTGCATCATTCACACAAGAGAAGCTGGGAAAAAAAGAGATTTTCTTTCAGGAGAGCTGGCAGAGGCCCCTGCCACCCTTTCCTCTGGCCCAGAACAGAATCTGCTGTTGCATCGGTTGTGCACAGGGACAGGGATGGGGGGCAATGGGTGACAGGGTCTTGGAATGACTCTGCTGAGTCTGGCCCACCTGAGGGCCCATGCCTTGGCCCATCCCAGTCCTCACAGAGGGGATTGGTGCCTGAGGCTGGGGCTGCCCCTGGTGCTCCCTGGCTGTCCTGCTCCCGTTTTTGTGGTAGGATGGGCCCAGGCTCCATCACTGTGGTCCCAGGGTACCACCAGTCTCCATAGTGCCATGACAGGTGGGGACATTATGGATTCAACTGCTTATTGTAAGGCCACAGAAAAAAAGGTCATCTGGGAACAGGGATCAGCTTTTGGTAATATTCAGTTCTATATTTAGACAACAAGATTAAAGGCCATTCTTCACAGAAAAAAATAAGATGATAAAAAGCAAAGAAAGAGGAACTAACTCATATATACACCAATGATATCATGAGTGCTGGGAAACATGCTGGATCCCAGATTAAGGTAATGCAACACAACCCATGTCAGTAGCTTCCAGCAATAATGTAGGATCTGGCAGATTGCCTTCCCCTCCCACCTCCCTTGTACTGCCACCCTCTGAGCAGTTCAGTAGGCTGCCCACAGCCATACACATCTAAACAGACAAGTGGTCTGAAATAGTTCAGAGACATGTAACCAGAAGGCAAATTTCACTACTTCAAGCAAACAGGTGTTTCTCTGTGTCTCTTTCTGCCTTCCTCTCCCCTCTGTGGAAAGAAATTCAATAGGAAAATAACAAAGTCTTCCTTCACAGTCTCCCTTAAAAGCAGAAAATTGAAGTATTTCTAACTTCTGCATGGGACAGATGTGGAGAGAAGAAAAACACCTCTAGAAATGAGAGATGAAGCAAATACTCTGTACTCACATGCATGATAAACGACAACAAAATTCATCTGAGACTCAACCTGATTTTGAGAAAGCTTGTCGGTGACCTGTGGGTGGATGCAGGAAGAACAATTGCATTATTTCTTTATAATTCATATAAAACCTGCAAAAAGTACACTCGTGCATTATGCTTTTCTAAACAAAGTCCATCATTAAGGCAGTAGCTAAAATATAGTATGAGAACAAGAAAGATTTCTCACAAATCAATCCTGAAACTAGTTGCTCCCACAGTTGAAATTGAAGCTTCTGGCAATGACTAATACATATATATATTCTAAGGACACTTATAAAATATGACAGCTGTCCTGTCCTGACATTTAGAAGCAGATGCTTAAACAGCCCACAACAGGGAAACTTCCAGGGCTATGAGAAACATTAACTTCCTCAGGAAGCTCTCTATGATAAAGACCATTAAGGATTACTTTATTTCATTACCACAGAAACTTCTGTGAAACAGTGTTTACGAACTCAACACCCTATTCTTAATACCTTGCCTAGATCAGACCACTGCCTGTCACATGAAGCAACACATGTAAGGTCCCCTTCCATCTTCTTCCTTTTGGTATTTGCAGTTATTAGCCCTCAGGCCTGAGCCTAATTTAATGAACAAAATATTGAGAGATAAAAGCACTCAAAAGCAAGATAAATTCCATTAAAAATAGTCATTTCAGAGATTTGTCCCGTAGTTCACTGGTCTCCAACACTGAAAACTCTTCTGCTGTTAAATACTCCTCCCAGAACATTCCAAACTACTTGAGTAACATTTGCCTAAGACCTGTTTATGTTTCAGTGTCAAGGACTAGGTTAGAGGAAGGAGAAAAACTTCAAGGGCACAGACTGAAAGGGAAAACAATGCCACCAGCGATACAATACTCAGACTTGGAGTAGCTACTGAGGTAAATATGTGCATGGACAGGGTAAGATAGGAATAAGGAGGCATCACATCTCTCGTATTAGAAAAAAATGCAAAAGCTTCGAGCACAGACACATACAAAGTATGAGTTTATTATTCTTTGATGAGTAACATGAGTGACTCTGACTACTGATGTGCAATTTTTAATCTCCCCCACCTCCTAAGCCCACCCCAGTTTGGGTCATCTTTCGTGAGATAAGTGCATTTGAGTTATAAACGTCCTGAGAGATTAGCGAAACTGAAAATGAATTGAATCAAACACAGTATCTGCAAACCCCTTTTTACCCTACCAGATTTCTTTGCCTTCCACTACTGGGCAATGGAGAAACTCGAGAAAGATGGAGACTTTTGTGTGATCACCTAAAACACTGATCTGAGGAAGACAGACAAGCTGGGATCACTCTTGGGCTGAAAACTCTCCATCTGCTTTTACCTATTTAATCTCATGCAATCTACAGAAATGGAGTAAATAAGAAAATGTGATCTTTGGAAAGGCATACTTTGTTATGGAAACTGGTGTGATTTTCAGAGATACCATCATTTCATTATTATAATGCCTTAGTTGTTCACAGTATTGTGTCTTGCTATATACATTTTCATTAACATTCTTGGGATTTCTGTGAAAGAGTTGGGCAAGGGTTATAAATACTATCATCCTTATTTTACGGGGTGGAAATGAAGACCAAAGGGTAAAATAATTTGTTCCTGGTTGTATATTGAGTTGGTGCTAAAGCTAGGATTTAGAACTCGGTTTTGTAACACCAGGATCCTTTCTTCATCCCCATTGATTCCCAGTGCCTCTGCCAAAGATACAAGAAGTGTTGCAACAAGAGTCCACGTGAAATATTTTCTTCCCTCCACTCCATGCAACTTAACTATCTTCTGACATGTAAAAATGACATACACTCTGTGAAGACAATATACTTATGACTATAAAAGTCATAACTAATTTGAAGTTATCTAATTATTTCTCTGAAACCAGTGAAGCATACTTTGATTAACCATACTCAAAGATAGATCAAAAATAGCTTAGAGATTTTTGACCAAATTATCCAATGTGATTGTGTCATTGACCGGAATAAAGCTGAACTAATGTCAGACCTAAAGAGAATTATTCTGAGTTATACTTAACTGAAAAATTAAGCTTAGAATGAAAATGTAGGACTATGATGCTATAATAAGGTGTTTAATGCTGCTTAATTACTGCCTCTTTAATGATACTATACAGCAACATAGCATAAGACTCTGTACATGTCTTGTAATAATCATTTTATCATTTGGCAGTCATACAGATTAATGAACCTCTCAGCATGCTATGTGCCTGTCTGTCACATCTGAATAAAAAGAGAAGAGTCATAAAGAAAGAGAATGACAGACAATAAGATGGTAAGTGAGAGGAGCTGTTGTGTTTTTTTTGGTGGCAAAGCTGGAGCATGGGATGCTAGAGGCCCTTCCAGGTTCAGGTCAACTTCTCCACACTCACCAACAAACACATCATATAACTAAGACCTCAAAGAAGCAGGCACAAGAAATGTTTCAGCTGTTCTTTTTCAGCTCAGATTTCAGTCCCATAACACCTTCTCCTTGTCTTTACAGTGCTACCTGCTAGATCCATAGCATTTAGTAGTGTAATCCCATCGACTGCATTGCACTTTTGTCTTGGCCTAAATGATCACTTCTTCTGCTTTATTTAGCATTAATACTCTTTTTCTTTTTTCTGTGTAGAAGGAAGAATATGGCTGTGTATGCATCTTAGCATATCTTCTATGCTGTTCAGGTGCTAGTACTGTTCTCATCAATAGAGTACTTGAACTTCTTCCAGAAGTGCCCCCTGCCCTTCTTCTGAGTCACTCAATAGTCATTAATGTTTAATCGCTAGACAAATGAGTGAGAGATAAAAGACAGAGAAGCATGCGCAGCAGATTTTGCTCTGCAGAGAAACCTGGTGACCCTTACTATGTCCCTGTTTTTTTTCACAGTGCAACCAGGAAGCCCACTAAATCCTACTTAATCAAAGTGATGATGACTTAGGATAAAGCAAAACAAAACCAAAAAAATGATACAGAACTCCCTAATGATATTTGCTCCTAAATGTATAATCATTAGGCACTAAGTTTTCTCTAAAGAAGGTTAAACTTATGATGAGTTCCTTTTCAACACAATGATACAGTACAACAGTACAAATTTCAGGTAAACACATTTTACTAAGTTTCCCCCAGCATGGCCAGAATAGCTTGCCTTCAGAACTTTCATACTGACTTTCAGGTTGTCCTTTCCTTCCTGGGAAACCTTTAAAATTTAAAGGAAAAAGAATCATTTTTACATTCTGCAAGCTGAGGAAAGAATTCCTACTTGGTGTGATTTTCTATAATGATAAATTTGTCAGAAGCTGTTCATTTTATCTGCTGCAGAACTGCTCTTTGATGGCATTAATCTGCAGTAATGATTACACGAAAGTAATTCAAAGCTGTTCAAAGGGAAAGGTGGCATGATGCTTCCCATCTCTTTTCTGAATATTGCTTCAGATTCTTCAATAAATTACAGATGTAGAGAGAGAAAAGATGGGCCATATGCAGCTGAATATCTTGGGAAATCTGGAAACATGGAGCAATAAGAGCAATACTTATACTACATTTGCAATAAAATAAGCGTTACGGATTCCAGGTAGACCTTTTACAGCTTCTTTCTGGTGTTGGGACGTGGCAGTAGGGTGTGTTGGCAGGGATTATCTCGAACGTCCTTCTAAAATAAGTGCAGGTAGACATGGCATCTTCTGGCATACCCTTGAAAGTGTGAGCATTCCCAAGTAAGCATTATCTCTATTTGGTTATGGGCAAGCAGCCTGTATGTTATAGTACAGCTGTGACTGACATTTGCTTGTATGACACACCAGATGGAATTAACATTATCAAGAACGCTTCTGAAGGCGTTCTTGCAGTTCAACACTGTGAGTAGCTAGCATATTTGGCTTTGACTATGCTCAGAGTATCTTGATCCATATAGACACAGCAAATGAGAATATGGCATTTTATTATTTCATTATCAGGTGTTCCCCTTTTTTTCAGGTTAAGTAGTCTGAAAAAAAAGAAAAAAAATTAACTCCTTATCTGCAGTGGTGCTGAACAAGCAGAGTTCAAAATGAATCCAAGGGGAGAAATATTTACCAGTGTTCATCAATGGTAAAAACCTTCTCTACTATAAACATCAGAGAAGGTAGGCTTAAGTAAATGTCAAATGTTTTTGAAAATCATGTCCTAAAGATTTTCCTTCAGTGCATAAGAAAATATATCCTTCCAACAACTACAGCACTGAGGATAGGATTGTGAAGCAGTAAAGAGCTGAGGAACACACACAAAAAAGTTTTCCAGATTAAAATACAGAAAATCAAAGGGTAAAATACTCACTTTTATGCAATAAATATATGAACTATTTCCAGTAAGGACTAGAAGGGAAAATGTGAATCCTATGTTTAGAGATTAGAATAATTTTGCTGCTCTTAAAAACAGTGGGAAAAGAAATCTTTAGGGTTTTTTTTCCTAATCCATGTTGAGAATTTACAGTACTTGTAGAACAATGTGTCCATTTGGCTACACAGCCACCTATGAACATGCCAGAAAACTGCAGAAAGAAGGAAACAGGCATTTGGAGGATGTGTGTGTTGATTGGAGCCAGTGTTTAAAATACAGAACAATTACAATCACGCTATCAGAGTCTGACAGTGCACATTTCTTCACAGAGCTAAAGCTAGCAATAATCTCTATCTTTTCTGCAGTATTTCTCATCAGATCTCAAAGCATCATTAATAGCAGCTATTACAGTTCAGCCACAGGCATTCCTAACAGCACATCTCTGACTGTCCATAGTATCCTGGCCTAGGAGAAGTGCTAAGACGCTGTATAGCCCTACATACAGTTGCTGCTTCTCATCCCTGGCAGATCACACCCCATGACACTCAAGGGAACTAAAACTTGTCCTGAAGAAAATGGAGTAAAAAAGTCATCAGGCCCACATCACTGCAGGTTTTATCACACCGCAGGCATACTGGGACTGGAGACCTCCCCTAACCAGGCGCACAATCAATGATAGTATTATGTTGATTCTGACTGCACATTATGATCCCATCCTATAAAGGAGAGGCAGCTGCAATGCCTTGATAATTAGCAGTGGATCCATATATCTCTAAAAGTTTGATATGACTGTAGTATACCGCAGGGACAAATGGGAAATTGAAAATGGAAGCCAGTAAGAGAATTTTTTTGATGAGGTAAGCCCACAGGATTGGGGCAGAAAGAAGGAGTACTGTTTTGTTTCTGGTTTTGATTTTGCTTTCTGAATAGCTGGGTAGCTGGTGTTTTTACATCTAATGAACAGGGACAGAGGTGGGCATGGCTTAAAGTCCAGGCTCAAGAAACCATAGCGGCCAAGATTACAACCTTACTATGGTAGCTGAAGGCATGGGCTGCAATACTGAAACATGACTATTCATATTGCATAACTGCTCATATGATCCCTCCGAGCTGGATCCTGCCAGTCCTCCATGTGGCACCCAGGAGCAGTTTAGGCAGTTGCACGTGGCAGGACCATACCCAGTGGACTGCATAATGAAGTATTTTTGAGTATTTTAGGACAGAAGATAGTTTAGGTTCTGCAGATAGGAGCTCTGTCATCTGCCGTTTGCCTTATGAGCCAGAGAATAGGCCTATTTTATCTGCAGCAACAAACTTAGCCTGAAAGCTTGAAATGACCATATTAAACAGGTGACATATCTCTCAGAAGAGACCTGTTGCACATGAGTATCAATGTCATTGAAGAGTTCAATATATGTAGACGTTTTCCCTGGTTTTATATACTCCCAATGGGAAAGAGATAAAGGGAATAATTGTTGGCCAGCTTGCAGGTCTACCTCTCTACCATTGACTAAAACAGCTGAAAGCAAAAATCTATGCTTGAGTTATAGACACAGCAGGACATCACTGTACAGTGACTTGAAACTTGATGGCTGGATGTTATTATGATTCCAAGCTGACTTATTAGCTTGGGATAGGAATTAGTTTTAACAGCAAAAGAATCACAAAGCAGGCTTCCAGAATGAAGCACTCTGCAACTGTCTCATTCACAGATGTGGTAGGGTCCACATTCCTCGCTTGCACATTCACAGACCTACTTCTAATTTTGTTTGTTTACACAGAAACAATTGGAAAGCATCAGAGGGCTTTTCTCTAGAAAATCAAGAAAAAAGTAGAAAGAAGCCAATACACAAGATCAACAAGACCTCAGGAATGCAGGAGGCTCACATTTTGGTTTTGCCAATAGTATTGAATATACACATAATACTTGATGCTAGCAAAGTATGCAAAAATGAGGTTATATCTATTCCCTTCTATATTTACTTCTTCTGTTTGATATTTGTAACATAGGACATAAGAGTTCCTCGAGTAGTTCTCCCACTGAATTAACATACCTTGGATTAACAGAAAAAGTGGGGGTTTTGGAGAAGACACCCTATTGTGAATTAAGGGTATGAGGGAGTGAGATCATATTTCTCACGTATACTTCTCTGTGCTAAGCTAAACACATAGAACTTCTTTAGCACCCAGCTGGAAAATGCATCTTCCAGATACAGAAGACTATGTGTGATACTCTCCTGTCTTGCATTTATACACACTCCTGCTTACTAACTTATTTTCCAAAGTGTAGACTCCGTAAGGTAAACAGTATGCCAGAGACTGTAATGGTCTCATTACTGCAATAATCGTTAACTTCCAGTTCTAATCACAGTCCCCTCTTTGAGCACCCACAGGCACCTTTTCTGCTCTGAGCCACCATGAATCCGTGTTCAGCTACAACCCCCTACAATCACCAGGTTCTTTTATAACTCATCCTTTCCAAAACACTGTATCACACCCTATAAATTATCGATTACAAACAGTAGGAATCTGTGTTATCTTCCATTGTTTATCACTAAAGTATCCAGCTTGCTTTGTAGAACTGGCTTGTTATTCACAAGTTTTGTGCTTAAAGCAAGAGTTTTCAGACTCTCTTCCCAGGTACAAATCAGGAAATCAGGGCTTAGTATCCTGGAGGCAGGCATCTTGGACCAAGTCGCAATACATAAATATATAATGAGAATTAACTTTGTCTCTTTAATTACTACTCAGATGTTATTATTTATACTTGAACGACACATTTCTTTGGTTTACTTTTGTGCAATAATAGTCTTTCTTACCCGCGTTAATAGCTACTCTGCTGGATGTCTTCACAATACGTGAGCTTTTCTTCAATTTACTTTTACACATAGAATCAGCACCAAGCCAGACATTCATGTGTTTGCCCAAGCCATCATTAGGCATTCTGAAATTGAGTGTAAAATAAAAGAAAATGTTTTACTTGAATGTTTCCATATTTTCTTGGTTAAATGTCGGTCTTTTTAAAGAACACAAAAAAGCCATAACAAAAGAATGACAGAACGAGATATTTAGAAATGCTGATCTTTGCCAATATGTTATCAATGGATGAGTAGTATTAATGCTCTGTTAAAAAAGTTATTGATTCTGTGGGAAAATATTATTTCCTTGGAACTTCAGCTCTTCTCAGCTATCAGCCACTTTTTTCAGTTTCGAGAATAATTGGGAAGTAAAAATCAAACCCATTTTTCCTCAAAGTAGCTGGGGCATCAAACAAACTTATCATGGTGATGAATTTGAATTGTCAATGAAAAACGGTATAGACTGAGGGTAGGAAGAGACAGAATTCCAAAAAGCTAAACAACAGCGAGTGGCTTAACTGTCCCACTATATTCATGTCACATTCATATGTTCATTGAGTAACCAAACTGAAAATAAATACTATTCAGGACTGTCTTCAACTACTTTTATTATGCTATGGAATTTCAGAAAGTAAAGAAAATTACAAATTTCAAATGTGCATACAATGTTAAGTAATAAAAAGTACATTTATTTTTTGCAACAAAAACACGGTGTTTATTTCAGGTAAACTAAATTTGCATTGGAATAGGGAAGGCAGAAAGGATGCCCACTAAAGCATATACATCTCCAGATCTTTAAAAAGGTACTGTGGGAAGATTACTGGGATTTCATAAGCTGGCTTATCACCAGAACAGAGGAAATCTTGTTTGTTTTCAAATATCTAGAAATGTAAATTTCAATGAAACTGGAGTAAGTTACACAAGATTTTAAAATTTTGAAAGGGTGCTTTACTTCAACTTTCTAAATACTTGATACAGCATTGAGGTAAAGAATGAAAAAAACAGAAGAAGCAATAATTTCAAAAGGAGAATTTCTTAGGAGTTTGGTATTTTCTTCTCCTTTTTAAGACAGTGAATTCATGTTAAATAAATCGAGTTTCATGAATAATTTTTTTTTATTCAGAATCTGCCAGACCTTTCGTTTTCCTAACTTTAACAGTTTTCTAGCACTTTTGGAAAAGTTACAAAGTAGGAAGATTACCAACTTTATGTGTATTTTTTTCTCTGGGTAACTTTTAAAATTTATAGGCATTTTAGAATATTATACAGAGGTTGAAAAGAGAGGGAGAAACTTGGTCAGTCCCCTATTTACATTCAGCCACAAAAAAATTTCCAAATTAAAAAAGAAAGGGGGGAGGGACAGGAAAAATATAATTACTTTCATTTTTTTAATTTTATTAAAAAAGGAAAAAGGAAAGGATGCTTGTTTTGCAGCCTGGGTGCAAAAGGGTTTAAAATGATCTATTCATCAGCTCTAATAATTAGCTTTTTCTTTGCTTTTCTGTGTATTATTACTAGGGATTAATATACTTTTGTTGACTCCTTACTATACTCCAGCTCTTCTGTTTCATATAAATCTTATTCCAATCCAGGTTTAATAATTAAGCTGTATTGTACAGTTGTTGCTGGTCACATTGCAAACTTTCCAACCAGTGGCAAAGTATGAAAAAAAACATATTTGAAGTGTATTTACAAGTATAGTTTATGTAATTGCATTATCTTTATATATGGTGATGACAAATAATGGGACAATAAAACCAGAGAAAGGACAGCTTTGGGTGGCAAAATGGTAGTCAAAGGTGTGATGTGGTATGGGTAGTCAAAGGGAGAAACTGAAAAGACAGTACAGATGACATATTACATGAAAGAAATTATGGGAAAGGGAAGACTAAGGAGAATGGGGAAAGCAAGTAATGGAAAGTAAAACTGTTACAGGAATGATGAAAGGAGAGCATAGGTGGAAGGCAGTGAGTTTGGAGGGTGGAACTCAAGCAGTCAAGAGAGTAGTTTAGCAGCCAACGAAAAGTAACTACCAGATTAAACTAGATTAGTGGCTGATGAAGAACAGTTGGCAACAATGTCGGTTTAAAAGGAATTAGTTAAGTTGGCCCCTAAATCAGTTATCTAGAGGAACAAAAAAGCAAGTAGCCATGAACTGATTCAGCAAATAAGTAGCAGACAGCAGCAGCATATCAGTGAGTTAGGTAAGTTATTTAATGTGACAGGAATCAATGGGAAGAGAGATGACTCAGCAAATGGACAAATAAATAGATCAAGCAGTAGATTAGCAGAGAGACATAATGTAATTGGTAAGCATTAGCTATCAGAAGCCAGGTACCTGGAAGTTGTTTCCTAGAGATGCTGGGTAATCACAGCAGGACAGCCATAGACACCTGTGGGGCTGCTGCACCCTTAGCTGTGTGCCTGGCAAATGCTGCTTGAGGCTGAGAGCAGAAGTGGAATAAGACAGTAGCAGTGGGTATTTGCTTGATCATACAGGTCTTCTGGTGAGAGGGCAGGAAGGAAGGGGCAGCAAAAGTGCTCAACAAGGGAATGACCTCTTAGTTTACCTGTGCCCTGCTTGATGCCTAAAGCTTGTTTAAAGATCTGTAGCAAATCTGAGCCCCTATGCTTCAGTGAAAGGATGAGAAATGGAGAATGATGAATCTTGCTCGTACAACCTTGTGTGCTTATACACAAAGAAAAGGTCACTCATTTTTTAACCTCATATCCTGTGATGTTTTATCAAGCAAAATGGAGAGCTAAGAGTAAAGCTGCACTTCCCTTTTATGAGCCACTCCTTCCTCTCTATAGGCTTAGCAGAGGTGCTGAGCTCATTCCTGAAATATTTACAGCTTCTGCACTAGTGGATATCTACAAATACTGTGAATCAGGACGCCTCTTTTGTGTTTGGGGAAGAAGAGAGGAAAAACAACCAAGTGAAGATAAAATAAAGATCTTAAATCATTCCACATGTAGATACTAGATATATCATCTTTCACAAAGACATATCACTAATTCAAATTTTTAAATAGTAAAAGGGAGATTATTATTGAGGGGCTCTTTTTAAGGCAACACATAGTTGTGCCCTTGTTTCTTTGCCTTGGGCAAAGACAAAGGTTTGAAGGACAAGATGAAGTAAGTTTTTGTTGATACATTTTTATTGGGAAAGCAGAGAGACCTGGTAAAGGACAGCTGGGATGTGAGGCTATTCCAAACAAAGACTGGGAAACTAAAGGAGATGTCTGAAGAGAATGAAAGAAGCTAGCAAGACTAGTTTCTTTGAGATCTATTTGATATAAATATATATATATATACACAAACCACATAAAACTACTCTTCACTGATTATATTCCTTTGTGCATAGGAAAGACTACACCTCTCGCTGTAATGAAATATTGAACAAATCCAACAGTCCAGTTTCTCTGACATTTTAAACACATTCATTTTAAAGCCTAGAAAGTCTTTTCATCATGTCTTGGAAAGGGATGAGACAGAGGGAAGTTTTACATGTTCCTAGAAATTATTGTCACATTTGTGCCTTACTGGCCATTTGGACAGACCAAAT